>UCOH01000649.1:0-12716 GCA_900474275.1 Synergus japonicus
GGCTAAGGGAATGGCTAAGGGAATGGTAAAAGGCATTGGCAAAGGGAATGGCTAAGGGAATGGCTAAGGGAATGGCAAAGGGAATGGTAAAAGGCATTGGCAAAGGGAATGGCAAAGGGAATGGCTAAGGGAATGGCAAAGGGAATGGTAAAAGGCATTGGCAAAGGGAATGGCAAAGGGAATGGCAAAGGGAATGGCAAAGGGAATGGTAAAAGGAATGGCAAAGGGATTGGTAAAGGGAATAGTAAAAGGGAATGGCAGAAGAAATGGCAAAGGGTATGGTAAAAGGGGTGGCAAAAGGAATGGCAAAGGGAATGGTAAAAGGGAGTGGCAAAGGGAATGGTAAAAGGAATGGCAAAGAGATTGGTAAAAGGGATGCGACAATTTTTAACACGAAGGGGAGTACATACGAGCAACCTCGCAGACCACCTATGCGAATTTTTATGGCGTCGCCGCATTCGAAAAATAAATGCTGATCCATTCACTCAATTAATCATCGACATTAAAAGATTCTACCCGGGCAACTGATTGTCTTCAGTTTTTGTAATAAAAATAATTAAATACTTAAAAAAAAAAAGAAAATCCGAAAAAACTAAAAAAAATAAAATATAAAAAATAAAAAAAAAATATGCTCTTTAAAATTCTCCAACCTTCCCGTGGTAAAGAGCGTAAGTAGGTATCAAACCGAAACTAATGGAGATACTATTGTAAGCCTTGTATCGTTTATTTAATCGAAAACTATTACTCGTAGAAAAAAATGTTTCAAATAAAAAATGTGTATTTCGATGAGTTCTACAACTTTTCTTGGAAACATTTTTTTTTATTTTCCATATTAGCTGCGATAATCGCAAAAAAGCATGATTTTTATGGTTTTTTCATGGTTTCACCATGAAAAACGCCTAGTCGCCAATTTTCACTATCATTTTCGTAATCAGCGCGTCAAAATACATAAGTATACGGAGTCTCAATGAAATCAGAGCATGATGCTTTTCGGAACTCCACCCATTTTTTTAAATTTGTTAAACCTCTTGAAATTTACTGAAATTACTAAAAACTCTTGTAACTTTTTAAAATCTCTAGTTATTAAACATTATGAAAATAATATAATCATAAAATGTAGTTTAATAATAATGTTCATGAAAACCTGTTTGAAATTCCTAGAAATATATTTTTCCATGTTTGTCAACACTATATACAAATTATTAAATTTTCCAATATATAAATATAACCATCTTTTACATAAATAAATCATTTTCATAAATAATAAAGTGTGAAAAATGTTAATATTTTAATATTTTTACCCAGGTGCGAAAATCGATCGGCTGCCAGAGTTAGACCATCGGCCCCAAGTCAGCCCTGCTTTGGTAGCCGATCTACGGTAACCAGGATTGGGCCGACTAAGGTGTTTTCAAGCTTCCATGGTCTCACCGACGTTGGCAACCGACGTCAACGGCAGGCGAAATGCCGATTGTCGGCTCAATTTCGGCCCAAATATGGGCCGACAATCGGATAAAATGTGGCAGAGTGGTCGGTACGACTGCAAGAATACGGTCGGTCCAACCTGAGATACAGCAGTCGGTTAGCCATAATTCACCATGATGCACCCGACGGTCGGACCAACCATGGCCCAAATATGGACCGGTCGTTGGATAAACCCTGGTTCATTGTTTCAAAAAGACCGTAAGAGTATGGTCGGCCCGACTCTGGGTAAGAAGTGGCCCTACTGTCGGCATAACATTGACTTGCACAAGTCACCATGATGCACCCTACGGTTGGCCCAAACTTGGCCAAAATATGGGCCAGTCGTCGGATTTATGATGATTCGTTGTTTTAAAAAGACCGTGAAAGTACAGTTGGTCCGACTATTGCAGTCGGACTATAAAATTTTATTTATTATCCGGCGGTTATTATTTATTTATTTATTATTTAGTTTTATTTTATTTCATTTTATTTTATTATTTATTATTATGCATTTTATTTATCCGGCGGTTCAATTTAATATTTGTGTATGATTGAGTATACCCTGAAAAAATGTGTGACCACCATCTTAAGAGCTTAAGGTAATAGTTAGGTAGCTGGACTCGCGTCCCGTGGGTTCCACGTTCGATTCCCCCGCGTTGCGTGCGAAATTTTATTTGTTATATATGCGTTAAAATTTACAAATATCGATTAGTTATAAGAATACCCATAATATTACTGTGAATAATCCATGTTCTTAATTAATAATTTGTTTTTTAAGACATTTTTTTTTTTTTAATTTTTATTAAACTCATCTTGCCAATGATGTACCAACCTTGAAAAATCAAAGTCGGCCACACATTATTGCCCACGGTTGCGACGCGAGTCCAGCTACCTAACCATTACTTTAAGCTCTTAAGATGGTGGTCACACATTTTTTCAGGGTATACTCAATCATGCACAAATATTAAATTGAACCGCCGGATAAATAAAATGCATAATAATAAATAATAAAATAAAATGAAATAAAATAAAACTAAATAATAAATAAATAAATAATAACCGCCGGATAATAAATAAAATTTTATAGTCCGACTGCAGTAGTCATCATCCTAATAGGTTGCCCATCTATGGGACCAGATATCGGGCCAACGTTGAGAACCAATAGGCGGCAGACCGTTATCATTTAGCTAGTTGGCCCGATTTTTAGCTTCAACGTAAAAAATTCTTCAAAGCCCTGTTTCATTATAAAAAAAAATTGGTATTAGTGAGATATCACTACTGCATCATTGACCTATAAATACCTAATAATATTTAAATATTTTAATTGAAAATAGCAATGCCGGTCAGGGCTGTGTCAGAGCCCTATTTTAAATAGTGCCAATTGCGACAATTTCTACACGGGTTCTTGTCTTGAGGGGTGTCCACATAATACTCGCCGGCTCCAAGAAAAGAATGACTTTTCTTTATCCCTTCTCTCCAAGTATCCCGTTTTCCCTTTTTGCGATTTTTCATTCTTTCGGGAATTGATTCGTTGTCTCTGTTGGAATCCAATGATTATTCCGCTTACTGGGTGAAAGCCGATTAACTGACGCAGCGGTTTCGGTTTTCTGTTTCGACAAAACATAGAGTTTACGCGGCATTCAGTTAGTAGAGAGGGTCGTATTTAGTAAAGGGGCGGAAATTCATATTGTATAGATATAGTAGAGCTGAGAGTAGTCTTGCATGTTTTACGACGACAGCGACGATTGCTTTCTGACCAGGCGCAAATGGAGTCATAAGTTAGAAAGGTTCTAGGTCCTGCATAGGTCAAGCATTTGGACGTAGACTTTGACGTGGGCATTTGCATAATTGAAGGACAGCATGTTGAATCTCGGGGTGGGAAATTATTTCGTCTATTTCAGGAAATTTCGATTCATATTGAAAAGGGCTGAAAAATAGGGCGGACCGACAATCAAAAAGTTTGTTTCATCGAAATAAATTATAGGGATGTACGATTCTTTGGAAAGAATCAAAAATAAATTTCCGAAAAGGGTGGACCTCAGATTATACTTATGAATCCGTATACTTATGAATTTTGAAGCGCTGATTACGAATATGACAGTAAAAATTGGCGAAAATTTCATTTTCCTGGTGAAATCATCAAAAAACCATAAACATCATGGTATTCTCGATTTATATCCGCGAATACGCAAAATTGAAAAAATTTAAATTCTTAAAAACCTCTTGAAATTCGTTAAAATTCATGAAAATATCAAAAAATATCTGGCTACATTCTCGTGCACACGTCGCGCTTCGCGCGCTTGCACCTATTTTTATTTAAATTACTACAAAATGGAATGGAATGCAAACGAAAACTAATTTACTTAAGGTTCTATCGACCTTAAGGAGCACATTCTCATCAGGGCACTCGCGCTTCGCGCTCGATATTTAACAATATTTTTCATGATTAAAACAAAAACTACTCATCCTGTTGAAAAATGGTTCAAGGAGAACTTGCAGGTCTTTTTAAGGCCAATAGTTATATTTCTTATCATTTTCTCTGTATCTCGCGTTATTTGGCTCATAATTTGAATTTTAGATTTTTTAAGGAAATTAAAAAAGTTATTATGCCCATCCTATAGAATGTTAAACAAAAAAAACATTTTTCATCTTTAGACCTTTTTTCATATCATGCGTTGTTTGGCTTCTAATTCAAGTTTTATTTCATTTTTTTGGATTTTCAAAATATTATAAGTCTTTCAATTTTTTTTTTATCCAAAAAAATCATTAAGAAAAATTGTTCGTCTTTTTTAGTACTACGAATATCCGTCATTAAAATTTTTAAATTAACAAAAAAAAAAGTGGTTTCAAAAATTTTCCAAATGCTCCAACTTTTTGAATTTTTATCCAAAATGGCTGGCCAACGAACTTGACCTTTATTTTAGAACACTAAAAAAGTATACCAAAGGACAATCAAATCGGTCGATTCTTTCGAAAGTTATCGTGCTAACAAACTAAAATCTACAGACAGACAGACAGACAGACAGACAGACACATTCGTAAAAACATGTTTTTCGGGTACAGGGGGTCCCAAAACGTGGACATTTGATGAAAACTGGCGGGGGGGGGTCAAATTTTACACAAATCTAATACATTCTCTCTGATGAGAATGTAAAAATTGGATGTAATTACTGTGTATTATATTACATATTGGATAGAATTGAGTTACATTCACAATAACGATGAAAAACGTTGATAATGAAAGCAGTATTATTTTAAAGCAATTAAAATTTAAAGGTTTCAAATCTGAAAATCCCTTTCATAAAAATTTATATTCAACAGCTTAAATTAATAAACACGAACCATTTAATTTGAAAACTAACAAATTGAAAAGCAGATAGACTTTTATTTTTGATAGTAGCAATATATAAAAGAAAAAATCCTTCAGTTAGTAAATTTAATTAAAAATGCTGTAGAAGTTTTTCAATAACAGTATGATTTCTTTTTGAAAATAAACATTTAAATAATTAAATAGAAATATTGAAGCAAATTGTAATTCGAGGTAATTAAAATTGCAAAACTTGTCAGTCAAACTGTAGTGAAAGAGAAAAGTATTTTGAATTAACAAAATAATTCCATATTTGTGAAAATTTCTGATTTATGAAAAATTAATTTTTTTGAAATTTTTATTGAATAAAGAAAAGAATGAAAGTTTTATAAACTGTACATTGGAAATCCTGGGGTAAAATATTTCCTACATATTTTCCTGAAGATTCTTATCATACCACATAATTCTATTATACTCCATAATAATTTTTTTTATGATTTTCTAAATCCTATCTTTACAGAATCACGGTTTCCTTATCCCTTGGATTTTATGATTCTACCCAACTTCAATTAACTCTGTAACTTTTCACAGGAAACTAGGGGAGATATTGGGGTCACAGATCCGGAAAAATCTTCTCGTTTAGGGTGAAAGGGAAAGGGTTGAAACATCATTATCAGTTCTACAAAGTCGCAATTTCGTTTTTTTGTTATTTTATTGATTCATTATATACAGACACGAATCCTTTTTCAGGAAAATAAGGAAATTCGATATAGTTTCAATAAAAATCGTAAAATTATTGATTTATTTAACTATATTGATTATTCACTTACGTTGATATTTCTTTAAAGAACAACTATAATTGAAAATATATCGACTTGTTCACGCTAGGTTAAATTAGCACCAGAGAAAGTTATATCTGCTCTGGAAATCTAGATATAATCAAAAGGGACACGGCTGGGTGATGAGTCGCTAGGGTACTTAGTTTAAACTTGTTAATAAAACTTAAGGGACTGCTAAATAGATAATCAATGAGAGTAAATATTCACTTTTGATTCATATATAAAGATAATGAAAAAAGAAAAATTATGTAAAATAAAAATATTGATTACTTTGGCGGGTTTCATATTTAAGAAAAGGAATTTAGAAGAGTTAGAGAACCTCAATATCGTAATTTTCCTCCATTTTCATAAAACTATCGTTAAACACAGGAAACTGTAATTATCATTAACGCTGAATTAAAGTTCAGAACGAAATCTGAATAGAATAATAAGTATCCTTTTCATTCGAAATGTAACGTAGAGCTTCTAAAATTTTCCCGTGTACTTAAGTTTAAGTCAACAAAGAAGGAATGGTCTGCAATTATGGAAACGAGGAATCGATTATGATTATACTCGTTAAATGAATCAATTTTCTATAAAAATTATTATTATCTTCTTGAAAACATCAGTACTAAGTATCTAAAATTAGCAATTTTTTAAAATCTCTTTAATTTAACGAGATTTCAAGAAATTTTAAGTGATTCTAGGGAATTTAAAAGGACTTCCATATAATGTAAGGATTTTCCAGAGCTTTCACGAGATTTCAAATATTATAAGATATCGTAAAGGACTTTTAGAGATTTTAGTGAATTTTAAGAGATTTCAAGTTATTCTAAAGAATTTTTAAAGAATTCAGGTGAGTTTCAAGATTTTAAATTAATTTACACATTTTGTTAAATTTTTCAATGGATTTTAAATGATATTGACAATTTTGAAAGGATTGTAAAAGAACTTCTAATAATTTAAAGATTTCCGACACTTTTCACAAGATTTTAAATGATTTTATAGAATTAAAAGAGATTTCAAGAGATTTAAAATATTTGTAAATATTGTAAGGGATTTTAATGAAGTGAAAAAATATTAAAGTATTTTAAATGAATATAAAGAAATTAAAGGATATTCAAGAAATTTTAGAGATATTCAAACATGCCAAAGGAGTTTTAAAGTTTTCAGGAGATTTCAAGTGATTAAGTATCTAAAATTATCAATTTTTCAAATCTCTGGAAGCTTTTCTAATTCCCTAAAATAATTAAAACTTTTTATATCATTTAAAATATTTTGAATCGAATGAGTTCCTTTAAAATCATTCTAGATATCTTAAAATTGTGTAAAATATTTCAAAATCCCTTAGAATTCATTGAAATCACTTAAATCCTTGAAAATCACTTGAAATCCGTTAAAATCCTTAAAATCGAGTAATACTGAAAAATTTCTGCTAATTATGCTAATAAGTCAAGAATTACAAAAAAATCATCACACACTCTGGTTTTTATCTTTTATGAGAAAATTTCCTCTACATTTTTTATCTCTCTCTCTCTCTCTCTCTCTCTCTCTCTCTCTCTGTTGTAATATGTCATTTACAACATTTTAGGACTTGATAAATGGAAGTGGGTTTTAAATTTTTATTCGAAATTATGTAAAATCATATCAGGGTTGAAGTTAGATTCATTATGCAGTTGAAAATTCCTTGCAGGTGGGAAGATTGTACACGAGTGAAGTATCCATTGCGATAAGTAGATTCAGTACCTCTGCCAGCTTATCCACCTCTCTTACTTCTTCCGAATAACGTTAATGGAGAAGGAACTGAAGAAGGATATACTCCATTACCGTGCTGTGGAACTTTTGAAATTCTCTGCGATATTTACGCGGTGAACCTAGCGTTATCTTTTACCCAGAGATCAGATAGGGGTGACGGGATTCCGATCTGAACTTTTGGCGCATTGAACTGCGTTTGTAACCTTTCCCTTAATTTTAAATTCTTTTTCTTTCCTTTACCTTTGGAGTAGTTCACTAATTAAAGGTGGGACGAATCTCATTAAAATCTGTAAATTTGCCCAGTTTGGGTACTCGAAAGAATATTATTTCATTTATAATTCTTATCGATTGAAAAGCAGATAGACTTTTATTTTTGATAGCAGCAATATATAAAAGAAAAAATCCTTCAGTTAGTAAATTTAATTAAAAATCCTGTAGAAGTTTATCAATAACAGTATGATTTCTTTTTGAAAATAAACATTTAAATAATTGAATAGAAATTCAATTAAAATAAATTGCGCGAATTTTATGAATATACGAAATTTGAAAACTATCTTCAGATTATTTTCGTTGACAAAATGATTACTAATAAAAAGGTTATATAGAGATAGAAAATAATTTACAGTGATAAAAATAATTATTTTGATGTGAAATTAGTAAGATTTTATGGAATTATAAAGTCATTTTAAGGAAATGAAAAAAAAAAGGATTTTTCAAGGAGATTTTTAGAAATTTTACAAAATTTCACTGGATTTTAAGATATTTCAATAGATTTAATGAGATTTCAATTTAAAAGCATTTTACAAAATGTCTTAAGATTTTAGAAATATTAAGTGATTTCACGGTATTTCGAGGAATTTTATGAAATTTTTAAGGATTTTACAAAATTGCATGAAATTTTAAATAATTTTCAGAGATTGAAGAATATTTCATACGATATTGAGTTATTTAAATGACTTTTAAGGGATTTTAAGGCATTTACGAGATTTCACAGGATTTTCAGGGCTTTCAAGGGATTTCATAAGATTTCATGGGACTTTAAGTAATTTTATGGGCTTTGATGATATTTTCACAAATTTTAATGGATTTGGTGAAATTACATTGAATTTTCAGGAATTTAAATGAATTTTATCAGATTTTATGGAATTTTAAAGGTTACAGCGATAGGTTGTGTAATTTTATGTAATTTTAAATACTTGTAAGATATTTAACGAGATATTAATTTATTTTGAGGACTTTAAGGACATGTGAACGTGAAAACGGACGGATGTTGACTAAAATTTTTTTGAAAATGTAAAAATTGTAGAAAAAAAACCGGGTTTAAAAACTTGCTCATATGGTAAGTAACATTTGAAGAATAAAGAGTTACGAGATTTTATATTTCAAAAATTAAAACTTTTTAATTATTATTGAAATTATTTTTCTACTAGCAAAAGGTGTGCAAACGAAAAATTAATAAAAAATTAATCTCAAAGTTGAACTAATTTCAGGTATCTGTTTAACTCGACCTTTGCTTAAACATTTTCAAGTGGAAATATTTAATATAATAAAATAATAAACCGTTACTTTCAGATAGCAGTAATAAATGAATTAGTGAGATATGTAAACGAGCCAAAGCGTTTTAGGTATTGATGATCCAGAAAATAGGGAATTTAGGGCGTTTCAATGGTACTTCAACCAACTCCTCTCGGTTGCATTGTAGGGGCAACCAATGTCCGACCTAATTTTCGTTTGCTTTAGTTTCAAAATTCAGTTTCTTTCGCATTAGCAGTAATCGAAACTCCCAGGAACTTCTGCAAAAAACTCATCACTAGAATTGTGTATTTTACAAATATTTTGTTTTCTTTTCATGCTCTATTTGCAGCGAATTGAAAAGAAAAAAAAAAAAAAAAAAAAAAAAAAAAAAAAAAACTGATCCCTGATCATTTTATAGTCTCATCATAACTGTTCTACTAAAAGGAAACATTATAACATATATAACATACTTACTGGAAAAACTTAAAAATAGAGATCTTGATCTTAAAATACCTTAAATGTCTGTTTTAAAGATAGAGTTCTCTGCTTTGCTCGTGCATTTTATTTCGCATTCATATACCTACGTGAGGTTTTATTTATTTATTAAAGAAGTATTATTGGAAAACAGGATTATATCTGTAATTGAAATATGAAAGGATGAAAGCTATCAGAGGATATAAAATATAAAAGATACTTCTAGTAGTTGCAACATTTAAAACACAATGATTGAGTGGAAAATTTATTAGTTTGTCGCGAATGTGCAACACATTCATTACAAAACGTCATAGCAGATGCTTCGTAATTATTTAGCTAATTTTCCCACTTTCCCGAGGGTGTGCAGCTGGTGCAATGTAATAGAACTGGACTTCCTACAATGCAAGGGTGGCAAAAGTGATACACATGAGCAAGCAGAGCCTCGCAAACTTTTAAGGAGATAAAAGGATAACGTAAAAATAGAAATAAATGTTATAGGACAGGAAAGCTCTTGCTGATTAAAAATATACTATTTCAAGGAAAACTCGAAATTTGATAAAACAACGATCAACTCTAGAAATTCTTAAATGATTAAGATGTTAGTTTTCTTAATCTGGATTAGTTCAATTTTAATAACAAGTATTGCGCAGTCGTTTCCTATAAATTATTAGAAAGATTATAATTCAGTTAGAAACAAGGACGAACTATAAATGAATTGGTAACACGCTATTACTGCTAAAAAGAAATATATAAATACTATTTGCTATTCATCATAGTAAATACATACTAATGAAATTAGTTAGACTTTTGATGGCCGGTTAGTAATTTAAACAGTATAAAAAAAAGGAAGTTATGAATCTCAATGATCATCCTGTAAAAAACATCAGATTGGAATATATTGAAAATTATTAAATTTTTAATGCGATTTAATCAGATTTAATGCAATTCAATTCTGTTTCGTGTTGCACCTCATTCTTTCGCTTTCAAAAATATTCAAAGCTATGCGAATTTTCGATTTAAAAAGTTTTCATTTCGTGAAAAATTTCTCTCTCATTCGGTCGCATTAGAAAGCATTAAAACGAATGTGAAGTATCGCATTAAAAAGCACTGCGAGTAAAAAATTTTATCCTTCGCATTATTAAAACGCATTCAAGAATTAAATGTTATATAAGAAGTATCGCACAATATAATGACTGAATTGAAGTCAAAATCAAAATATAAAACATATATACTTTAAACATATATACTTTAAAGCAGTAAATTTATAACAGAACGTACATTTTGCTACTTTTTGAAATTCCGTAAAATTCTTCAGTATCTCTTACAATTACATGAAAACATTTCAACAAGTCGAAAAATTTCAAAATCTCGTAAAATTCGTCAAAAACTCTTGAAAATTTGTCAAAACTAGCAAACCAAAACGCGCGCGATTATTTTATTTTTCCTTTTGCCACTTAGTCCATTGAAGGCCAATAAGATTTTGAACTAAAATATTTATGAGATTTTAGAGAGGGGTTTCAAGAGATTTTTAGAAATTTTAAGAGAATTTTACGATTTTTTAATGATTTTTACGAAATTCAAAAGATTTTTAGGATTTTAAAAATATTTCGTAGAATTTTGAAAGATTTTGTGAAATTGTAAAGGAATTTGTGCAATTTTAAGAGACTTTTAATAATTCTAAGTGTTTTGAAATTTTTAGAAATTTTGAATGTTATTCTGGAAATTCTAAGAAATTTTAAAAGACTTTTAAGAACTGCAAGGGAATTTATGGAATTTTATAAGATTTCTAATTATTTTAAAGTGATTTCAAAAGATTTTTCTGATCCCTAAAAGATTTTGAGACAATTTTAAAGAATTTCATGGAATTTGATAAGATTTCTAATAGATTTAAAAAGGTTTGTGGGATTTTAAATCTTGTCGTGGAAGTTCGAAATTTTGAAAGATTGCTGATAATTTTAAAGGATTGAAAGGGATTTTATATTTTATTATGGAATTTCCAGAAATTATAAGAGAATTTAAGAGATTTTTCTGATTTTGAAAAGATTTTATGGAATTTCGATGGATTTCATGGAATTTTATGAGATTTCTAATATTATTCACGAATTTTAAAACATATAAATGGATTTTAAAATATTTTTATAAAATTTTAAAGAATTCTAAGAAGTGTCTGGGTATTTTAAGAAGTTTTCACAAATTTAAAAAGATTTCAAAGAATTTTAAACAATTTTGAAGGTTTTCGTGAAATTTTAAGTGATTTGAAAAGCTTTCTGGGTGTTATAAGATATTTCAAAGGATTTTAAATCTTGTTGTGAAACTTGTGAAGTTTCGAAGAAATTTCAGATATTTCAAAAGGTTTCGGAGAATTTTAAGGAACTTTAAGGAATTTTAAATGTTGTAATAAAATTTCGAAGAATTTTAAAAGAAGTCAAAAGATTAAAATCATTTAAAAAATGTTTAATAGTATTTTTAAGAATTTTGTGAAATTTTATGAGATTTCTAATAATTTTAATGGAATTTAAAGGACGTATCTGATGGAAATTTTAAGAGTGTTTCACAAATTTAAAAAGATTTCAAGCGTCTTTTATGAGTTTTAAAATATTTTATGGGATTCAAAGAATTACAAAATTTGTCAAGGAATTTTATTGAGGGATTTCAAAATATTTTTATGATTTTTAATATAGATTTTGTTGAATTTAAAAGGATTTCGATAGTCGTCGTCAAATTTTAAGGGTTTTCAAGAGATTTTGTAAAGTTTCTAAGGATTTCATGGAATTTGATGAAATTTCTAATGATTTAAAAAAATGTTGAATGTTTAAAAAACAAACACGCGTGCGATTATAGTTTGATTTTTTTCCTACCACTTCAAGTCATTCAAGAGCCAATCAGGGTTACAAGAACAATATTGTTGTTGTAAACCTGATAATAAAACCTGAAAATATTATTGCAATATTATGCACAACATTTCGTTACACTACTTTTTAAAGATATTAGGACCTTTAAATAGATTAGTAAGTTGCTCTTTCTAATTCAGTGGTCAAACACATACAATTATACTAATTAAATTATTCATACTCTTACTAATTCAAATTGAAACAGTAAAAACATCAATCAACAGATTTATTTTCTAGTAAAACTATATAATATTTATTTTCCTTTCTTCTTTAATGAAAAGAAATATCCACACTCTATAAAGTTTAAAAACCAGAACAATTAATACTCACATTAAAAAAGAAATGAAATATAAGAGTAATAAAATATTAATTGGATCGTTTCGTAAATCATGTTTATAGCTTAGAAAAGTGCCAATTCAGAATTAAGAAGAAAAAAATCTGAAAGTTGCTTTATTGTATATAGATATATATATATATATATATATATATATATAT
>UCOH01000653.1:0-13355 GCA_900474275.1 Synergus japonicus
ATATATATATATATATATATATATATATTATCAGTTTAAATATTAAAATTCAATCGGAATGATTGAAAAAAATATGATTGTATTTACATTCATGATGTTATTTTTAAATTTATACAAATTAAAGTCTCAAATCTTGTTACAATTTTATACCATAATGCTTCTAATAGGAAATGATCGAGAGGATCTCTAATCGATCAAAGTACAAATTTTAGTGTGAACCTTGATCTTAATTAATTTCTTCCAGTTTGGAATATGTACCAACAAAAATATCAGAATTTTTTTGCATAAACCGTCTTTGTCTTTCATTTAGTAATTGAACTTTTTCTGTCACAAACTACAATTTTGTATTCTTCAAACTACCTTGACCTATCCACAATCCACATATAGTAGATAGAGGGTTGGATTTCGGGATCAATAACGAATGCAATAAGAAGATATAATTTACATTTAATATAATTAATAAATAATATTTTTAATAAATGTGTTTTGAATTTGTTTAACATATAAAAAGAGCCTTTAAACAATAAATTAACTATAAATATATATATTTTTGACTTTCAATAATAATCCATGTTAAACTTTAAGATTTTTAAAAGATTAATTAACAAAATATTAAATGGACTATCTCAAATATTAATATCTATTATTATTTAGCAACAATTTTTTAAAAAATTGTATATTTGCCTTGAAATTTAAAGGATTCAATAATAATTATCAATAATAATTTACTAATCATTAAATTAATAGACGACCACAATAACTAATTTATATTATAATTTGTAATTAGATACACTCTTAAAAATGTTGCTAAATTTTTACCTGCTACTACCCCTGCTACCTGACCTTGCATATTTGAAATTAGTACCTAGATATGCACTTAGGTAACGCTCAGGTAAATCTTTCTCGAAACTGAAGTTGAAACTAAAATATATAAGGACAGCATAGGCATTTAGTACTTTAATTCTTCTGATTTTTTCTGTCCTAATCAATATAATTTCAAATTATTAATATGGGACGGTATTCAAAGAAAGATAAATCCGTGCTAAGCTTTGCACCTCATCGTGCAAGGATAGCAAAGGTTGATGAGCTTCTTCGTCGTTTTAAAGAAAGAGATGCAAAGACAGCTCGCTTAAAAGCTCAAGCTGTAGCTGCTGCAACTGCAGCTCAAGCTGTAGCTGCAGCAACTGCAGCTCAAGCTGAAGCTGCAAATCTTCCCACATCTCAACTTGAAGTGTTGAGAATATCGGGTTAAAATTTTGTGACAGGTCGTCACGGGTCGAGTCTTTGAACACGACCCATTATTTAAATCCAAACACAATTATATTTAAAACTTCAATGAAATCTATAAGAAGAATTAAAAAGTTTTCAAGTTCTCTAATAAATTCCATATCTTTCCATTTTACTTGACGAATATTATAAATAGAAATTTTTGCAACTCTATGGCGGAAGGAAGAAATCGGAACATATCCTGAAAATTCAATTTTTTCATTTTACAAAAAAAATTTTTATGATTTTTAAAAGATGTAATCAAAAAAAAGATTTAAAAAATTGACTAAATTGGCTAAATTGACTCCTATACAATTTATCAAAGAAAAATTATATAAAATTGTAAGGATAAAGATTTGCTACTTGCCGAAATTTTTTTAAAACTACGTCACTGTTTAAAAAATGAAAAAGAGGGTTCCCGCATAACTTAGTACAGTCCTGAATACAGGGCGAGTACACGAACATCAGCTGTTAAGTGACAGTCGAAGTAGCACTGGTAGTAGTGGTTGAGTGGCAGAAAAAGCAAGATGGCCGCCTGCTGATCGCTGGTCGTTTACGTCGTAGGGGAGACAAAGAAACAACGCAGTTCTCGTGAAAATCGAGGCCGCGTCGCGAGTGAGTGTCAAGTGTTTCTAAACAGGAAAACAAACGGATTATAAAATGCTGGAGCTCGAGGTGGTGCCCGAAAGATCCCTCGGTTGCGATCAGTGGGAATTTATTTTAGGCAAGTGACGAAACTTCATCTTCAAAGTGTATCACTTACTCTTTGCTATCGTATTACGCCTGAATTTCCGTAAAATCAGAAATACCTCCCCCTCTTTAAGTTTCATTTCAAACGCTTTTTATCAATCAATCAAGCGACGACGCGAAAATGTAAAGTGACGCTACTCTTGAGTTCGTTGAATACCATCGTTTTCCGTCCATTCCGGATACGCGTTTATTTTGACAATCATATGTAAACAAAGACTATCAGGGGCGGCGTGTAAACTTCTATAAATTTACGCATTATGTAATTCAATTGGTTTCCTTAATAACGTTAATGTTAATAGAATATCTTTAATGAACGAAGCTATAACGGCTTCTTTTTGAATTTTTGATTAAGACGTTCCATTGTTTTCCTAGCTGCTCCTTCAACCTCACGACAAGAATGCAAGTTGATAATGAAATCGTATCGACCAATGGTGTTGACAAACATTCTTACTTTGCTAGGTTTTTTTATGAAGTCTTTCTCTTTTTGCTTTTTTATGTTAACTCGTTAGCTGAAACGCGTAGATAGAAGATAGTTCTTTTACTGAAAATTGATGTTACTGAAATGAGCATTGTTTCTAATTTCAGGAATGCATTTCTCCCAGTCTGTATCTATAATACAGTCGCAAGTGGGCATTATTAGAGGAGTGCAAGTCCTTTATAGTGATACCGTAAGTACTATCTTAATGTTGTCAGTTTTCAGCAAATTTAGATTTTGAATATAGTCCATAGTATAATATATAACAATATATAGTTAATTAAAATTGCGTCATAAACAATTTTAAGGTTAGAATTACATTGTTTCATTGTTTGGCCAATTTGTTGCATCCGAAAATCTAATTTTTTTAATTACCTGGTATTCTTAATTCTTAAATTCCTGGGTAAATATTGCTCCAAAAAAATGTCAAAAAAGAATAAAATGGTTTCATTGTGATTTTAACGCTTCCAAGGCCATTCACCTTTATTTTTATTAAAAATTAAATAGAGGTCCTTTAAAATTTGGAAAAATAGTGGAAATCTTTTAAAGAAATAAATTTTATATAGTGATATTTATTCGGTCGTATTTTTATAATGATATTATAAATATTTGTTTATATTAATTTTTTTCTATTTTATAACAGGTTAAAATTCAATTAGTATCTATCGAAAATTTCTCTGTGTTCAAATTTGTGTAGGGGCTCGAATAAAGAAACGAATGACACTAATCGCTGATGTAATATTAGTGATTACGAAATATTAAAGGTTATCTGTCTTTGTCAGTGAGCTCGTAGGCATAAAAAGTTCATATAAGAGAACAATGTTTTACGAGCAAAGATAAGAAAAACTAACTAATGTTTGTTTAGTGTAAAGAAAATAAATAAACAAACTAACTAACCTACAATAAAAACTAAAATAAAAACAGACTTATCATTACTTTTACGCTTTGATGTTGTAATTTTTCAACAATAATTATTTAATAAGACTTTTTTAATAATTACTATGATTACTATTATTCATAATCTGCAATTATTTTTCAGAATCCGCTAGAAGTAGACCTAGTAATAAATTTGCCTCATGATGGCGTGCGGCTGATCTTCGATCCTGTCGTGCAGAGGCTCAAGATTATTGAAATCTACAATATGAGATTAGTTAAACTGAAATATTGTGGTTTACCCTTTAACTCTCCAGAAGTATTGCCATCTATTGAAGAGATCGAACATTCATTTGGAGCAACTCATCCTGGTGTCTATGACAGTGATAAACAGGTAATTTTATATTCAAAATTTTTAAATGTCTATCCTTTATTTGTAAACATAATAAATTATTTTCTAGAAAAATAATAGATGTAACTAAAATTCGTTGCTTTGATCATAGGTCTTCATGCTGAACTTCCGAGGTTTATCTTTTTACTTTCCAATGGACTCGAAGTTCCAGCCAGGCTATGCACACGGTTTGGGTTCTTTGCAGTTTCCAAACGGAACGTCTCCTTTAGTGGCTAAGACTGCCATTTATGTGGGAAATATGCCTGCGGGAGGTGCAGGAAGCGAAGAGCAGTTAAAAACACCGCCGCCGCCGTTGCCTCTTGTAATTATCCCTTGAACACTATTTCTGATTCAGTCTTATCTAAATCTGGATGGTATCACTCAAGCCCGAGTTTCTTTTCAGGCTTGTTATCACAATAACTTATATCTGGAAAAGGCGGAAGTCGTCAGAGACAAGACTAGAACTCGTGGCCTCAGAATGCACCTTTTCACCGAAGGCAGCTCTGCTACGAGAGTTCTCCTAGAACCCAAGAAGCACTGCCTAACGAAAGAGGTAATAGATTATAATTACTAATGGTGATATCTCAACACTAAATGACTAAACGTCTTTCACATTGAATTTGAAATTTTTTATTTCTGAAAAATTGTTAGTTAAAAATAATAATTTTTAAACGACCCTGTAAAATTTTAGAAAATCTAATCATGAATATGTAATTAGAAAGGGGTCGCAATTAACAAAGTAGATATTTAAAACGTAGAACTAATATAAACCAATTCTCATTAGTGAACGATAATTCTTATTTCGTGCCACGCCTTTCTAGTTTTTATTAACGCGATGTTGCAAGCTCATTTAGTATTATGGTGGAAGTGAAAGGAAAGAGTATACATATGCTGATTTGTTTCAGACTAGGTTCCTTATTTTGTAAGCAAAAAAATGTTTGTGCAAACTTCAACTTTAATTTATGTAAATTGTATGCATACAGATTGCAACGAATGTCACGAAACCATCTTCAGTTTTAAATCTTTATATAGTGGAGAGTATGATCACTTTATTATGAGAAAATAATCCTTCAGACTGAAAATAAAACTTGAATTGACGATTCTAGTTAAATATTTTGTTCTGGTTAAGTGAATTGAAAGTGCTGATTTACAATACTTTTCTTTCTATATATGTATTGAAATTTTTTCAAGGTCTGGTTTGGCGACAGCTGTGAAGATGTTTTGAGTGCCCTTGGGGCACCGTCACGTGTTTTCTTCAAAGCTGAAGATAAAATGCGAATCCATAGTCCACATGCGCATAAACGTGACAAAGCTAGAAGATCTGATTTCTTCTATAATTATTTTACGCTAGGATTGGTAGGTTTTCTTAATCTCTAGAATTTCTAAATTTAATTTATTATAAAACACAAGAGAAACATTATGAGGGCGTGCTCTTAAAAATTCTTTTCTCCTACAGGATGTTTTGTTCGACGCCAAGACCCAATGCGTGAAAAAATTTGTATTACATACAAATTATCCAGGACATTATAATTTCAACATGTATCATCGTTGTGAATTCGTGCTCACTCTACCCCCAGAAACCAGTTCCGTGGATACTGGAAAGCTCATTGATGTTGCTCCCTCTCCCGTTACTGTGAGTCTGAAACAATTGTATTATTTAACACATAATTGTTTTTATCACTTTTCATGACATTCATAAGTTGGTCATCTGAACATTTTCAAAAATATGCATTGGATCGTTATTTCACGCATGAGGATATTTTAAATGTGTTCACATTTTATCCATCAAACTATTTCGTATGGAATGCAAGGGTAAAAATCTTTACATTTCGTTTTCGTATTCCCTGGAATTAAACTGCTGCACATTTTATGGTATTCAGAATATTATTTTATGCATCGGGACATTATTTCATGCATTAAATGCAATTATCATTTAAAGCTTCAATGGGCATATAATGCAATACGAACAATCTTTTCATTTCATTTGATGCACTTCAAAAGTATTGGCTAAATTTCTATTATACAAGCTTGAAATGAATGATTATCTGAGGAAATTATTGATTTTTTTGTTTGTGGCTAAAAATAACTCTAACTCATCTTACTAACTTCACTTTAATTGATGGGAAAAGTATTTAGAATTTAGACGTTAGTGTAGCATGTTCTGAAAATCGTTTCACAAACTCCTTTTCCTATCCTTGGCACAATCATGAATCCGGCCTTGATTCACCTCTCTCACTTCACTCAAATTTCAAATCTCTCCTTGAAATAACGAAAGGTGATGTTTTAGATCACTGCCTATACAAAATGGGACAGAGTGAGCAAGCAACTGAAAGCGAAGGCTCGACCCGTGGTTCTAAATCGCTCGTCTTCAACCAACACCACAAATCCGTTTGGATGCACCTTCTGTTACGGAATTCGCGACGCTATTGTAGAAGTTATGGCTAATCATCATATTGCTAGTGTAACTCTATATACCACGGCGTGACCCTGGTAAGCGGTTTGAAACCCGGTGAAAACATGCAGCACCTCGGTGCAAAGAAACAGAAAAAAAAAACAAAAAATCTCTAAACATTGGAAACCCTACAAAAATATTTGTGCAGAGTTTAATTCAGTGTGCTAAGAGACTTCATATAGAAGCAAAGAAGAAGGAATTTGTGAGGCTTGACTCAATCGGAGTCACGGAAAGGCTTTAAAGTCCTTGAAAGGAAGGATAAGGGAGTTTGTGACCAGTTTGGAAAAATTAAGTTCGGCGGATAACGTAATTCTTTTAAATATACTTAAGAAAATCGCTCCATACTTTTTAGCGTTTCCAAAACTGGAGTCAAGTTGAAATGCTACATAGTTTTTAAAATACAACTCTACATAAGAATTAGAAAATGTGATTTTTAAAATTACAATTGCCGTATTTGTATAATAATCTTTCGTGAGACTATAAAAGAAGGAGTTTAAAACAGAAAGTAACAAAATTTTGATAGTACCGGACAATGATTGTAATATTCAATGAGTATCAAGTAAAATCAATAACAGATTAAATGAGTAATACTAATAATCGTAAAACTTAATAAGATGTTTAGCTAAAGTATCTTGTTCTTTAAAAAGAGATTCTTAAAGATGGTCTATCAAGTAGAGTCTGCTGGCACGTAAATGGCGGAAGAAAGCGAAAACTGTTGAGTCACAAATCCTTTTGACATTAGTTTAGGCCAAACTTTTGATTTTTTAAATTACATTTGAAGGACAATAATATTCGTTTTTAAAAAGAAGGGTAATTTTGCCACTACAAGAAAACAAGTGTAATGATAATGAAGTGCGTAGAATGAAACATACATTGTGATGAAGGTATGAACTCGTTTTCATACTTGATACGTGTAATAGATATATAGCGCTGGTGTTCACCGATAGATCGTCGAGTAATGCTTTGGATATTTATCGATCCCGATTCATGTGCATAATAATATTTAATCCGACGATTGAATTGGGACATAACAAGAATAGCCAATTTGACTAGTTGAATTCTATTACTAGTTACGAATTCTGTAAAGCTAAGGCATTTTTATTGCCGGTTTCGATTGCTGATCTCTCCCCAACATTTTTTACAGTTTCATGGGTGTGTACATATCTGGAATGAAATTCAATTGTGAAAATATTTAGGACACATGTTGGTTTCTAAAAATCGACAAGAATGTAAATATTCTATACGGTATCTCTATTAGTTGGTTATTGTCAAAATCAGTTCATAATTCTGAATGAAAAAACTACAAGTTTATACCTCCTACAGAAATAATAAAATAATTCTTACTACAGTGCGAAACAATTTAAGAGAACGTAACAATCTTTTTCATAATTACTACTATATATAAAAGCTTAATTTATGATATTCATCTCATCACTCATGGAGTTAATATTACTAAAAATGAATATTGTCTAGCCATCAGTGTTACTTTACAATTATTTTAGTCACTGTAACTGAAACTAAATTTCTTATTGGTCTTATTATAAAAAAATATTTTAATTAAAGTACGGTTTTTAATCGTATGCATTCCAATATGACTAATTGAAAGGTAAAAATCTTAAAAATTGAACGATTCTGAACTAAAAATATTTTTAAATTAACAAATTTTACGATTTAAAATTGTACCTACATTGAAGCATTAAGAATGAAAGCAATGTTGTACCTTATATTCAATTTTGATTGACTTACTGAGAAATATCTACATTTATATAGAGAGTTCGTTGCTTTTTTACAAAGCGTAGAAATTCTTTTTTAAAGCTGCCAAACACTGCTAGCTATGATTGAATTCAAGTTGACTAGGAAACAATAGTTTCAACAAAATTTTCACATCTCTGGACTAATCTATTAGCTTAATTTACAATACGATACATATTTAATTATTTACATATATAAATCAAAGTTTGTCAACTAAGGATAAACTTTTCATTTTCTATACATTTTCTCATTAAGTAGTTTTCGCTCCATCACATCTTGAATAATTTATCAGTTCGTTTACAACTGCTCATTCGACCAGATATCAAAGAAACCCAATGAAAATAGACACTCCGAAGTGTGAAACAAGACACTATAGAGTGTAGATGTACAAAATAGAACGACTATGTACAATGAAGCAAATAATACCTCCGTAGTTACACATTTAAGAATTTCGAATATGCTAACATTAAATGTATGTAAGAGTATGAGAGAAATCTTCGAAAATAATGCATAATAAGATTTTCGATTTTGAAAGCAAAGAAGAGATCTCTGTACATTTAATTACTAAAGTAATACATGAGTTGATTTTGTTAATTGAAATCATCCGACGATCGAAGCAAAAATTACAAAATATTTTATTCAAATTTTTCGAAAGCTAGACCCTAAAATAGATCATTAGATTGAGCATTTACTTAACTGATGTCGAAACTTGATTGGATTCTTTTAACTTCGTAACTGGTTTTATTATATTTTTATTTAATTTTATTCTATATCATTATGCAGGTATATCACTGAATATTGTATTTTTTATACATTTCAAAGTAATAACTGTCCGAATTTGAAATCTAAGGAAATTAAAAATGAAGCCAAATTTGCTCTTTTCGATAATTCAAACATTTATTGAAGCTGAAAAACGCTGTTAGCTTTAGCCAGATGCCTGCAAGATATAATTTCAGGGTAATGCAATATTATATGTACCTACACAGAAAGATGTTTTTAATAATTTCTTCAGAAAAGTAGAATAATATTGCAAAAATTTTGCTCTTGTTATTAGGGAAGGTTTACGTGGAAGAAAAAAAATAGAAAATTGGAATAGTTGAGTTTCTCATTGATAAGTATTTTTCCTACTTGCCAATAAATGCAACTCGGCTATTTCATAGATCGATTACTCGAAGTTCAATTTACAGTTCACCAAGTCAATGTTTCAGTAAAAACCAGCTTACGTTAAGAGTAATTCAAATATATGTGAGATATTTATTTATTATTCACCCATATCTGAATAATCATTTTTGTGCCAATTTTTTTCGACTTTAGATTCGCAGCTTTTTTTCATTAGTTGGTTCTGAAATATTGATTTATTGGTGCCAAGCCTACATGAAAATTGGCTTTTTTACTGTTGCTTCGTCACAACAATCAAATTAGGATATTTATAGTTAACTTATTATATCACAACGGTAGTTAAATATTAAGATTGGGAATATTCTGTTTATTTTAAAAAATTGTATCTCGATAATCTATATATAAGTAAAATAATCCTTTAAAATTTATTTTGTAAAATTAATCAAATAAGAGTTCCTAGAAATCGCAGACTTATAAAGCAAAAAAAAAATGGATAGTTTTGTCTAGCTTTTTGTGTGGTATAAGTAAAATTTTATTAAAAAATATAATAAAATTAACTATTAATTTTGTGTCAAAAAGATAAAAATTGTTTTCGGCATATTTTGCGGAAGTAAAAGAAAAAAATCTTTAACAGAATAGTTGTCTAGAATTTTAATTCTTGAATTCAAAAAATTATAATACGGGATAAGTTTCATAGACTAAAAGATACGATTTTAGAAATACTTTTAATATTATACTTTATATTAATTAAAAAATTGTTTTACCGAATATGATATAATAAGTTGACAGTTTATTTGTTACATTTGTGAAATATTAAGCCTCCGGCATGAATGAATGAAACCTGCATTAACGAAAGGGCCGGAGTGAAACTCATCTGTTTTCATACAGTTATTGTAAAAGTTAAGACACGAAATTATTCGCTGTAATAACGACGATTAATTATTTATACATATGTATTAAAGTTATTGGATCGCAGACACTTTGCATTGCGTACACCTTTTGTATGTTTACCTGAAATAAAAGATCTCAAAAAGTCATACGTAAAAATTGTCTGGTGAGTGAATAACTCAATATATTTACGTATGCTAAGTATAACTACTTTAGATTAAAACATATTCTCTTATGAGAAATTTTCACTATGATTAGATGCCAAGAATTTCTTTTGATATAGGAGTCAGATTGTCTCTAGGAAAGTGGGAAATTACAGTAAAGTTTATTTTTATCGGATTATTTTCTTAGGTGAAACCGTTTAGAAAATGACTTTGAATTTAGTAGTACAATCCAATTGTAAACATTTTCTGTCCTCAATTAGGTGTCATTAAAGTAAAAAATACATTTTAAGAATTCTTATATTTCCAAAATTAATTTACATATATTATATACCCCTCTTTTCTTTTCATTTTTTAATCATCATTTTCAATTTTTATACGCATTATCACGACCTACTTTTTATCTAATTAATAGCCACCTTTGCAAATATTACAAAATAACGATGAGAAACGACAGCATGGATAACAAATGGAAAATATTGAATTCATTACTTTATATTTTACAAATTATAATTATGATTTTCTGTTTTCTGAAATTTTCGCTCCCAGATCACTTAAGAGAATACATTTTTATTTTCCTGAGTTAAGTTGACATTTAATTCAGCAAATACAGTTATACCTTGTATGATCAGAAAATTTCATTTATATTTGATTTTTATATATCTATATGATTATTACACATGACATTTAAATTATCTTGCACAACTTTTGTTTTTCGAAGTGAGGATTAATATTTTTCCATTTATTAACGACATTTTTCTGTGTAAGCATTCTTCACTCGGTTTAAAAATTAAATTTTAAGCCGAATTTAATTAAATTGTAAAAACTCTTACTGTGCACATTGGAGTTTCAATTTGTGAAATTGAAAGCGTTGCTTTCATTACTTTAATTGAAACTGTAGTGATAACTTTGCAAGTTGATTTACAGTATAATAAAAATTTAAAGTATGATAAAATTTTATGACAATATAAATTTAGCGTAATAATTTTAATGCTTCCATCAGTTATTTAAATTCTACTAAATTGAATTATAAATTATAGATTATAATACATTTATTATATCAGGAATTTTTTTTTCAATATTTTTTCACGTTTGAGATTTTTGTTTTTTGGCAAAAAGATGTTCCTTGAGCAATATTTTTTTTTCAAAAATGCTTCCCTGCATGACTCCGTTTACTTTTCATTGAATGTAATGTACACATTAGAAAAACGCGAAAGCTCGTCGTAGTCGTGCAAGAACTGAATAGGTAATTTTTTTTATTTGGTCGAGCAGTATTTCTTCATAATACAAGCGCGGAAAGGTTGATTATAATTACACGGTACGAATGAGTCTATTTTGCAATTGTCCTGTACCGCAACTTTCCCTCATTATACAATATCATTTTTCAAATTATCTATTTAATTATCTAACTTTGATATATTATACATCCCCATTCGGAACTTTTTTGTTTTAAATGCTTGAAATTAAAATTGCCCAATTTTAAAAGATATTATAATTTTTTAAATGTTACATTTTATAGTCTTTGAATCTTCAATCGCGCAATTGTGAAATCGATAATAGGATGTCTTACGATAAGTTATAGTTACTAAGGGAGAATTTGTAAGGTATACATATCTTTGATGTGTAAAGGGAATATGAACTTTCTAACCCGACGGGAAACTAATTTCTAACCCCAGCATCTCAACTTGAAATTTAATCTTACTAAACTAAAATATTGGAATTAGATAGTTGATCCGCAAAGTTGGTTAGCTTCATTGTAGAACTAGTTTCAAAGTCCAAAGATAAAAATTATAATTGTTTACTTTACTGTCAAAGAAAATAAAATAAAAAATTGAGAATTAGAGTGAAACAAAGTTAGATATGAATAATAATCTATTGAATATTGATTCTCTTAATACTGAAGTTAAAGATCGTAAATTATGTTCGAAGTACAATGGAGAGAATAACTGTCAATTTCCTAATCCAAACTAATAAAATGCGAAATTGTATTACGTTGAGAAATAAGTCCAATACAATGTTTAATCTTTTTTGAAAATATCAAAATAAGTTCAATAAAACTCCTATTAAATAAAGCTTATACTTTATTGAAGCAATAAAAATAAGTGACAAAAATGGTGTAGTTCCAGATTATAGAACATAGCAGTTGCTAGAACTTTGATTACTTTTGATTCAAGCTTTAAGCAAGTTGAGTTTCTTGAGATCAATTTTGACGTTATAGAAACTGATTCTGAAACTATAACATAAAGTGAAGGAATTTCAAAAGCTTGTTATAATTTTAAATGTATTTTAATCCGTACAAGTATGGATATAAAGTATGTATCTAATACTTAAAATATTTGAGGGAAGATCTAACTAATCAATCAATAGAGTGCAAACATTCAAAATTTCGCAATTTTAAATTGAAAGCTTTTCAAATTTTTGTTGAAACTTTATCATTTTTTAAATAAAAATTTAGGTAAAATAGTTTCCTGAAAAATAGTTGTTATTGTCATTATTGTTTATAGTAAATTTTTTCGTTGAGGATATATGCACATAAGATAAAACATGGGATACGCTTCATACGTTACTGAGGGTCAAGATAGATGATATTTTTGTTTGGACCGTAAACTTGCGTAGACTAAGCGTTAGGTGTAATCTAACATGGTGACGTTGATTAAGTACTTTTTTAACTTTTGAGAAAGGAAACAACAAATTGATAACACTCAACCCCTTCTTACATTGTTTATTTTAAACCGTATTGAAGATCATCATTTTCAGATTCTGCAAAAATTGCTTTCCTCTTAAAATGTTCTCTATTTTTAGATTGTCTTCTGCTTTATCTCCTTTTTATTCCATCTGCACTTGAATTAGTCGAAGGAAAAAAAATTGACCGGGAAAAAACCAGCAAATTTCAAATTGCCTGATCCGTAGACATCCTGGAAATTTATAGACCGTTATTGCATCTGTACCCTCAATTATTCAAAAGCTGGTAAAATGTGACCATCCGAAAGTGCATCTAATAAGATAATCATTTTAGGATCCATTATTTTTATACGACCTCTACTAAAAATGAATGGTATATTAATAATGGATATTATTTCTCATCATATCATTTTAGGGCAATATTTATTATTTTATATTATTATGTGCCATAAGATTTAATAACCCGTATGTTTTTCAAAAGCACTCATAATTCTCTTAAAGGTGAAGAAGGGATGGTCGTTTTGCGATATATTAGGTCGGGGGGGG
>UCOH01000654.1:0-11681 GCA_900474275.1 Synergus japonicus
ATTATAATCTATTCTATTATAATATAATCCTAATATTAACATTATTAATATATATAATGGTATTAATATT
Organism: Synergus japonicus; assembly: GCA_900474275.1. Taxonomy (NCBI): domain Eukaryota; kingdom Metazoa; phylum Arthropoda; class Insecta; order Hymenoptera; family Cynipidae; genus Synergus; species Synergus japonicus. The sequence continues at coordinate 71 of UCOH01000654.1, forward strand.
AATATTCTCCACCTGAAAAACCTAACCTCAACATCAAAACGCATCGAAATAGTAAAATCGATCATTTCTTCAATTTCACATGTGAATCGAGGAGATGAGGAGAGGAGGAGAGGAGGAGATATAAATAGACCGCCCGAAGCTTTCCGAAGGCAATCGTACATCTTCGGCTTTTCAAATTCAGAAGAGGAGAAATTGCTGCGCGCGCAATCATTACGGTCTCCTACTATTTTCACACGGACATAGCCTCTTCATTGTGTGCGAGGGCATCTGATTTCAGATCTGGGCACACTGCCTGAACATCAATGTGAATCTGGAAATATTATCTGATGATCAATGAAAAATGAGATTATATACTTACAAATTTCAGTGACAAGGAAGTTGAAACACATGTGAGGGTAAGTGAGTTTACGATTATCAGTTATCATTTCATGGAACAGAGTTATAGTGTATATTTCATATGTATTTCATAGGTGCCGTCTTCATTGGTTAGGTTAATTTAAGGAAGGCTGCGAGCGGCCTTTTTTCGAGCATGGATTTTGTAATTATTGGATCTCAGAGAATGATGCTCTCCAATTTACTTGGACGGTCTATGTCCAATTTCTTACCAAATACTTGTATTGGTTCAGCTCGTTGTATATGTTCTGTAAATACGCGACTACAAAATATTACACTTGCAGGTAAGATTATAACTTTGTTCTTCATATTATTTTGAAATAAAAGTGTCTTTGTTATGGACAACATCCCAATTTAAACGATCTTTACATCATTCCTTGATTCCATACTTTTCAAATAGATATTTTAAGTAATTCATTTACGCATATAATTATGTTTTTTAAGGTTGAAAAGTTTCCATAATATTTGTAGTATATCAAGTTAAATATATATATATATTATACATTAATGTGTAAAATGATGTAAACATAAAATGACAAATATTTACGTTAACCTTTGGAGACACTTTGACCAGTATGAACTAACAAGATTTCAGTACATATGATCTTCTGAGATCTACGAATATGTACATAGCTGATGAAACATTGCTTAATAATTGTTTAAAATTTCTATCTATAATAATTCTGCTTACGAGGCGATAATATAGACAAAATCTTATTTTCAGGAAGCGATCCTAGTTCTAGAGCAAATGCAGTAAATCACCAAACATTTAGAAATTATTCCCTAGTAAATCAAAGACTTTTTAAACATGCATTGTATGAATTGGAACCTGCAACGGTTCGTAGTTACTCCACAGAAACTCCAAATAAAGAAGGCAATCAGCCAAATGAGACAAAACCAAACCTATTCCAAAAGATGAAGCAGATGACAAAAGATTATTGGCACATTTTAATTCCAGTCCATGCAGCCACTTCTATTGTATGGATTTCGGTATTCTATATCGCTGTTAAAAAGTATGTGGATAATTTTCAGTATGTATATCCGTATGATTGATGGAATAAAATATATTATATATTTTTAATTATTTTACAGTGGTGTAGACATCGCAGAAATTTTGAAATATTTTAATCTTAGTGAAACTTACCTGGAAAAGATTCGTAATTCGAAAGCCGGACATTGGGCAATGGCATATGCTTTGTTTAAAGTCTTTACCCCGGTTAGATATACAGTTACCATTGGTAAGTGTAAAAATATACTCATTTCTGGTTTTACCAATAATAATTTCTGGTACTTATTTGAATCACAGGAGGAACAACAATGGCTATCAGGTACCTCAATAAGTGGGGAATCATGAAATTCAAAACACCTGAAAAAATGAAGGTGAGTTTTTTTTTTATTATATTCAGAGAAATAATTTTCAGATCGTACTGACATTAAATCAACTGAATTCTTCTTTTAGAGAATGGGAAATTATATACGTCGAAAACTTTGACTTGTTTTTAATTTTTTTTCCAAGTCCAGATTTTCGCTTCTATCTTAGACTCTCTGACATTTATTCTCCTCATACGCTTACAGCCTGCTTGTGAAGTTTTACGTACGTTTCCAATACTTCGTGGCGTAGAATACCCGAATAAACAGTTTAGAGCTCGCGTGGTAGCGTACGTTAGATTAGATTATATTATATTAAATTTTAATTTGATATATTTAATGAATTCCTACAGGATATGCTGTCAAGTAAAACTATGGCCCAAGGCAAAGCAAGATTCGGGAAAACAGACGTGAAAACGAAAACAGCTACTGATCCTCCAAAGACGTAGCATTGGATTTTCAGTTCCAGTGTCTGGAACTCGAAATGAATAAACTGTATTCGTTGAAAATAATTACGTGCGAAAATATGTATTTTTAAATGATGGAAAGAATCTGTTTGCTGCTTTTGTTAAGCTATACGTATTATAAAGAAACTGTAGAGTTGAGATATTTTGTCTTTATTAACCAATGGTAATTTCACCTTACGCATCATAAAAAAGTTTAAATAAAATTGTACTTTTATCTACAATACCTCATGTATAAGATCGAATAGTATTATCAACTACATCCGTAAACTTTCAAAGAAGGAGACAACAATTAGGTTTTTGGCAGCTTGATTTGTGCATCCTTTATGTAGCTCTTATACACATGTAACAGCAAAAGCATTTTTTCTAAGACTTGGCATACATTTCCAAATGTTGATATACATTCAGTATAGTTATACACTTTATTTTCACGCCTATTCCTTGCTTATGTATATGTGGTAGATGTAAACACATACTCCTAAAGTTACAAATGTTTGATAGCCATAATAGTCAAGTGGAGATATATTTACTTGTTTTATGTTTAATAAATACTGTTAATAAATGATATGCTGTAACATAGCTCATTCTGTTTTATCGGTACGAGTGTTTCGACTAAAATAAGTTTAGCCTATGTCGAAAACTGTACTGAAGTCGTAAAGAGATTAAATGTAATAGCAATAATTATAACAACAAAGCATTCGTATTTACACAAGTTAAGTGCTAAAAGTGCTAACTATGAACAAAACATGTATTATGCTATTATATCACAGTTGCCTGCGCAACTCACAAATCCTAATGACACTATTTTTTGTACGTAAATTGCATTTTTTTTTCGCTGTGAGGGTCTAATTATATAAAAAAACAAACATCTAACAATGGAATAATCAATTTACTATGTTAACCGTTTTAAGATTTTGATTTTTGTTATTGTTTGTACTGAAATTATCGCTAGTTTTCTAAAAAAATTTCTTATCTAATCATTCTAATTTTTAAATATAATTAAATAAAAGTAATGCACCATGTTTCATTTTAATTTTCCTAAACTTTAAAAGAATGATATGTTTAAAAAAATTTCAATATTTAATGTAGAATGCATTGCTAGAGATATGATAACGTAGTTGACAATATGTTATTTGATAATTAGATGGCCCATATGCATTTTCAGGCATTATCGTAACAAAATTGATCCTAGTTTTTCTATAAAATATATTTAAACAATAATATCGAATGGAACTTGTATGCATCAATTACTCCTCACATTTTCGTTTTATAAATATTCTACTTAATTGATTTCTAAAAACGTATATTCGTATCAAAACACAAAGCGATTCTTATAAATTGAGTTGCAAGTCTTTTGTAATCGTTTTAAAGATGTTTAAAAAAAAACAATAATTACCATACCTTTATCGTTGAAAATTACAGTCATTAATAAAAGTCGACACCAGATAAAAATTCCTTCGGGTAAATATATAAAAGCAGCACAACAAATAAATTAAACTCACTTGTCAGTTCTGCATTTTTCAAGGAGTGTATAATTTTGTTCGCACAGTAGGAACGTTTTCAGTCTCTTTGAAGTAGCAAGAGTGCAAACTGATTATTAGGCCATGTGTTGAAACTCTTGAGCGAATTAGTTTACATTAAACCAACGAGGAATATGAGGTTAATTTTACCTACTCATAATAATTCTATTCATAAATCCAAGAAAAAGAGGTTGCCATCTTACTTTTATATACTATAGACCATAAACTTTGAGGGCATCATTTTCGGACGGTTGTCCCTTGCGCAGTTTCTAATATCTAAGTACTCATTAGAATATGTTTAACCCATAAATTGATAACTAGCTGATACGGGCTGAGGAGCTCTTGGTTGTGTGTGAGAAATGCGCTGAATGTGGCAAGCTCTGCACATTAATCTACCATCCAGAGGGTAACATCTTTTGTCAGGTTCGTCTGTTAACTGCATCCCGCAGTCTTCACATACGTAGCAGTCCACATGGAAGTCTTTATCCATTGATACCACTCGAACCGTTTCTTCTGTTCCCTATAAAAAAATGTATACAATTTATACCAAGTAATTCAACAGCTAAAAGATTTCACAGTTTGATAAAAATTAACAAAATAGTTACCTCTACAGGTGTAATGCCTTTGCCACAAGAAGAGCATTTCGGGGCAAACATTCTGTGATAATCATTGACACAATATATTTTGTTATCCACATCAACTGTAAACGGTACACCATCAAGACATTCATTGCAAACGCAGCATCTGAAGCATCCGGGATGATATGACTTTCCCATAGCTTGTAATATCTGAAATTTCAATTCAAATTAGATGAAAGATCCAAGAAGGAATTAGAATTAACAAATAAAAACAATTTTAGATTTTTAATAACTATTTACCATTTCCATAATAAGATGACCACAAATCGCACACTTTTCTGCAGTTTGTTGAAATCCAGAATACTGCAAATTGTAACGGGAATCATTACTGACAATTTTTATTTAATAGATAATAAATATGATTATCCATTGAGACTAGTTTTTGTATACGTACGAGATAATCCTCTTCGCAATAAACTTTCCCGTGGACGTTATAGAAAGCTTTTCCACGTAAGGCTCTCCCGCAGGAGCAACAAATAAAACAGTTGGTATGATAAAGGTTGCCCATTGCTTGACACGCCTGACCTGCTCCAGTGACTTTATCAGCACATGTATGACAAATACCTACGAAGAAAACATTGTAAATTGCAAGAAACTGTATCATTTAACATTTTGCTAATTTATTTTTTAAATTATGTTGAAGTTATGACAAGTTCGGATCGAAATTAAAAATAACGAACCTATATCTGAAGAGTATCTAATAGTTTGCTCAGTATCGAGAATATATCATGTGTCTTGACGGTGGCTAAAGTTAGAAGTCAGAAAGCAAAAACGATACCAATACATGAACGTTCACTACCTACCATTGGAAAACAATAAATTCCAATTAACAGACAAAAAAACTTGTAACAAACTTCAACTATTCGCGCCAAACGAACAAAAAATTTAAAAAAGTGTAATGAACAAATTAATTTATCACTTAATTAATTAAAGACAATACCAATGAACCTTGAGAAAGAGTGAAATCAGCTAATGCAAAAAACTAAACGAGCTTTTTGCTCTTTTAGAATTATCCTCCTGTGAAACCAAAATTATTCCTGCAATTAGCTAAAAATTGACTCATTAAAGTAAGAAAGCTCAGGTCACAATAGACAAAAACTCTCTTTACACATATACAATATACACACACACACACACATATATATATATAACAATTATATTGACTCTCTATAAATGCAATTACGAAACGAAAGAAATACTTGCAGTCTCTTGCAATATATGGGACAAAATACGCGCACAATGCCTGAATTGCACCGGCGTTTTAAAAATACTCATCGCTATCACAACACTCGACAACTCGCCCAGAGTTACGACTTTGCCATTTCTGAAAATCAGTGTAACAAATCAAGACACTCACAACTTTCAATAGGAATGACTGAAACGACTGTCCCCGACATTTTCACTGAATAGATGAAAATTTTCTTCTTCGGGTCGCGAAAGTTACAACGAAATGAATGCAAGCTCACAGTGGCTTTACTTCTTGGCTTCACTAGAGCAGTAGCACTCGTAATAGTATTTGCCAGCGAGTCAGATTTGCGTTTCTATAACGAGATTAGTCGCTTTACTGACTGGGGTAGGTACGCGTGGTACGAAAGAATATAAAGAATAAAGCATGTTGGAGTGAGTATGTAACTTGCATCATGAAATCATGATGTTGAGTAGGTACAACTACCTATACACGCCTACAGGACAAACGGGTACTGACAGAATAAAAATTAAATTGCGAACTGTTTCCTTAAATCCCTCGTGTCGCCTCCACACCTTATTTTAAAAAAATGTAACAATTCTAAAGATTCGCATTCGTAATCCTGAGTAAGAAACAGAAGTCTCGTTTAAATTTAAAGAAATTCAATACCTTTTTTTTTATCAAATGTGTCTTCTTTAGAAAGAATATTAATTGACCTACATCACGAGATTGGCAAATGTTACATCAACGGCTGATGTTTAAACTTTAACGATTGCTTAATTGTGTACACTTTTATGGTAACACACAAATTTTAACATCCACAATAGTACTTCCTGGAATAATGAGTTAAATTGAGTTTCATGTAGAAAGCTAAAAGTGTATTATTTTATACAGTAGCATGAGTATAACGTTGTTGTTTTTTTTTCTTTTTATTACAAGTATTTGAGTTTATTTAGCCGTGCAAGAATTTGTAACGAGGACAAGATATCTCCTATTGTTTGAAGGACAAACGGAATCATAATGTATAATGTGTCTACTGTCCGTATTACAAACACACATGTGGTATTAGGGGATATCCACAAGCGGAGAATGCCAATGAAATGTCACCTGAAATATGTGAGTTTCCCTCCCACGCACCGCGAAAGTAAGAACTTTTGAGAAAACATTTTTAAGATGTATCAAGGTCAGTCTCAAAGTTTAGAAAACTTTGAAGAGAGAGACTTTCATACTGCTGACATAATTTAGGAAAAATTTTACACTCATAATGGAAATACTTATTGTAGAAAGAATTTTTGTGGAGAGAAGAAAATATTGCAGAATAAACAATAAAGTAATTGGATATAATTCCAAAAATCATATATCTCGGATTTCTTTGAGGCTACGTATAAAATATACGTAGCCTCAAAGTGATTACGAAAATCACCATGAAAAGTCATGAAAACTGTGATCTTCAAGGTCAAAATTTAAAAGAACTTAATGTTTTTCACTTTTTTCCACTTTATCTAGATTAATATTAGTTGTAAAAAAAAGTATTGTGAATAAAAATAGTAGAACGCAAAAAAAATACATCTTGTATATTTTATACATTATTTCCGGAAAACCATTATTTTTCGATGAAAAAAAATGTTGATAAAATGCAATTTGTGCAACTTTTCACCATAATGTTCATTATCATCGTACAAAAATACGAAAGTATACTTACGCAAATAATAATAATTGTAGAAAATAAATAATTTTAGAAAATGAAGATATGAATGAATACGTTGTGTAAATAAATGTATTTTTACCAAAATATTCTCCTTCTTCTTCCTGCTTTTCCATTTCTTCCTCCAATTGTCGAGTCAATTCTTCAATTTTTCTTTCAGCTTCCGTGGGGCCCTGAATTTAAAGAATACATATGTTCTTATTCCATAATTGAGAAAATTTCATCTTCGCAACGCATTTTTCTTTCTTTAATACGTATCATAATTGATAATATTGATGTTTAGTGATATCGAGTACAGATATTGTCCAAATGAGAGAATGTCTAAAAGTTAAAGAAATTTCTATCTTTCCTGGATTATGAATTCAATATCGGGTTGACGGCCTCTATATTTATGTAACCGTTATGTAAATTGAATAGCTTCAAAGCCAAATCACTGTTGTAAATTCTAGGACAACCACTCATGATATTCAGACTTTACTTTGATATAAAAGATATTTAAAATTTTATAAAGAAAAAATATCAATTGGTTAAAATATTGACTTAATTCAGCATTCTTTTATCAAAACATCATTTAGCATCAATGCAAATTTTATCACTGAATTAATTATATTTCAAGACAATTTGGCCTACAAAGTGTTTTAAAAAGAATAGTCACTTTTGGAACGGAAGTCAGTTATTAGAAGTTCGAAAAAGATTTTTCTGTGTAAGAATTTAAGGCGTTCTAGAAATTTTATATACTACGTCTTACGAGGAGAAAGCAGGATGAATGAATCTCATGAATGGTTTTTGTAATTTATTGATTAATATTTCTTGGCAGTAAAAAGGAAAGAAAATTTTCATTTTTGGAGTGATGTTTCCGACATCATTTTATCAATATGTTATTCAAAGCATGAAGAGATCTATGGGTTCGCACAATATTTTCTTAGAGTTCATGAATGGTTTATCAATAAAAATATTAGAAACTTTTCACTATAATAAAATAGAAAAATAAATGTAAAAATTCTTTAAAAACAGTGCAATAAATACTGTAAAATTTGTTTAATTTAAGTATTTTTGAAACATTGTAGAGTATTTAACAACTTTTAAAGAATTTTTTCGTTGAAAACTTACCGAGGGTCTAGGAGGAGTGACATTATATGGCAATAATCCTTTTCCAGGTACATGTTTCATCGGAGGGCTGACGGAGGACCGAAGTTCTGGTTTGGGTTCTGTCGCTCTTTGGAGAACTGGTACGCCAGCATTGAGATAAACAGGACCAGCGACTCCACTTGTAACACCTGGTGGAAGGCTCGTAATTCTAGGTCCATGGATACCAAGTTCGTCTCCAGAAGCAGTTGCAGCACTCGTAACAGGTGCTTGAACCTGTCCTCGAAGTGGATTTCCCATCGAAGCAGCAGACGAAATTGATGACACCAATCCCATTTCCGGTAACATAGGATGTGTGGGACTTACTTTTGGAGAACTTCTTGCACCTCCGTTATGTGGCATGTTCTGTCTTGGAGCATCACCTCGAGTAGGAGAATACAAGGGAGAATGTCTTCTTTCAGGTGGTTCCGAGCTATCCAGAACAAAATTTCTATCATTTTGGGATCCTAGACGCATTTCAGCTGAGCGATTTGATGAATATATTGATGAGTTTCTAGATGCGAATTCTCCTCGATTTTCCTGAAATGCAAAAGACGAAAATGACTTCTGCTAAATATGTTTGATTAAAATCGATGGGATCGAATTGCACAGTTAAGCTATTTAAAAAATATTACCTGAGAATGATAATTCCTTTCATTTTGAGGTAACGATCCTCTAATTGGTGAGTAGCATTGAGAATTTCTACAAGTGGTGGCTTCCCCAGAGCGATTCGAAGGTCCGTATCCAGGGGAATTTCTTGGCTGAGGATCTCCATGATAACTAGAGTTAGAAGTTCTCGTAGCCGGTTCAGCATATTTGTAAGATTGCGAGCTCTCTTGACGAAATTGACCTTGTTGATTACTACTATCAATTTGACTCTGGCGGTAGGCTTGATTTGTAGTGTTATCAGCCAACGAACCTCTGTGATATTGGTGTGGCTCTGGTGGTAGTCTAATAGGCGGTGATTCGCTGTGGTAAGGCATACTCGATCTCGGAGAGTGTTGTTGCTGTTGTTGCTGATCGGGCTGATAACTGTAGTTCCTGTTAGTCTGCAGCTCGGAAGGTGGAACGTAGGCGTTCCTGCCAGACTGACTGTCTACGAAAGACGAGTTATTCCCAGGTAAATACCTCATACAGGAGGGATTTTCAGAGCCTGTAGAACGTTGCAAACTTGAACCATCGTAACTTTGACCTCGAGCTCTTTGCGACTGGGTATAAGAGGATCCCAGAGCCTGGGTAGAATTTCTCTGACCTTGGGTTTTTCCAGTCATGACAACATAATCCCCGCCATTTATATTAGCCGGGTAATAATTCGCCGGGACTTGAGGTCCCGGACGAGCCTGATTAGCATCTCCAAAATGAACTTCTTGAATGTTTTCGTAAACAGGAGGTGCCTCGTAGGGAGGAAGTTCCTTAGCAGGGGATGAGGATTGATAACGATTTCCTGCCGGTACCTGCGGCTGAGCTTTTCTAAATCCTCCGTCGTAAGATTCGCCTGCTAGGGAACCTCTGGGACTATTTCGAGGACTCTTTCTTGATTCTACAGGGTGGTAATATGGTGGGTATGTTTGAGGTTGTTGAGGGTAGTATTCAATGTTCTCATAGACTGGTGCTTGTTGGTTATTTGAACGATTTTGAATGTGTTGCTGTTGAGAGTTGACCTGTTCAACAGGTTTTGGTGTAGCGAACCTCGAAGCTGCTATAATATTCTCACGTTCGTACATTTTATAATCGGCAGTGGGAACAGCAGATCGACAGGTGTCCGACGTGGATTCCATAAAACTCTTGGAAGCTGACGATCTCGGTACCTGAGCCTCGGGTCGAGAGCCCAAGACACGTCCTTCTGAAGTGTCATTTTCTAGTGTCAGATAACCCAGTTTTTGAACGTAAGAGGTGTCTGCTGAGTCGCACATTTTTAGAGATCGGTTTATTAATGATTAAACTGGAGTTTTGGAAACTGAATCGTGAAATTCGTGAAACGTCAGAAGAAGGATGTGTGACATTGTTCTCGCAGTGAGATGTTCGGAAGTGACTCACCGATATTAGTAATCAAGCGACGTCAGGTCTTATTTTTACAAAGTACCTTCAATACCCGGCGGTGTACACAAGTCTGATATTCTGCTCTTTCTTTATCTATCACTTCGCTTCGATTGATACGATTTCCATCCGGAGATAGAATAAACTTGCGCAGAATCCAAGCCGTGTCCCAGATCGTTTTTTCCTCGATTTCGGATACGCCCACGGTTTTGACACTTGGAACTCTTGTGCAGCAGATTCGAGGAGACGTTACTCACTAAGCGGAACAATTCTCAAAATTACCGCACCTGTAAATTTATACTGACTACACTTATACCTTCTTCACCTGTCTTAGCGCACCACTTTTCTGATAGAAACCTGTGTGATGATGTTTTCCGTGTGTGGTTCTGACGCGTATTAGTTTCTACAACGATTGTTGAGCGTCGCCACTTACCGAAGCCTTTTCTAACTTTATTCTTTACCTTCACTGAATAAGGTAGCTTTCCTTGTGAAACAGCAAAAAAGGTTGAATGGTTCGAAATTTAAATCCTACAAAAATATAATAACATTTTAATTAAAATAATTCCTTCAATTCAAAGTAACACAAAGAAATACTTTCCAAATAATTCCTCAGTTGTTAAATTCACAACGTTTTTGAATTCAAAATAATGTTGTTTTTATCCATCTTCAAAATCATTTTAATTAATTTCAATCCGCAATGCAATATTTAAAATTCCATACAATATAGTTTAAAATTACATTCTTTTATTGTTGAACACTTAACTCTATAAAATGTTATCATTTACAAAGTAAACAAAATTTTTAATAAAATTCCGTGATCAATTTTATGAATGGGGAATGAATTTTGATATTGATACTATGCAAATTTAAATTCTATTCTATTCAAGTTTTCGTACCGGATATATGCTATAAAAACTACGATAATAATACTTGCCTGAAAAAAGTTTTAAAAATTTAACACCCGTTGATTTTATTATAACTACAGTGACTCGTGCATCGTGAAAGGCATAATAATGTCCTATCCTATAACTATTCCGCACTCATCCAAACGAATACACGAAAACATAATTTCTGATCAGTGTTTTTATAGCGTTTCTCGTGTCTAATACATTTTAATGTACTGATCAATACATAGGCGTCGACGTTATTTTATAATATATATATATATATATATA
>UCOH01000656.1:0-10423 GCA_900474275.1 Synergus japonicus
ATATATATATATGCTGTGTACTATGTGCTATGTGGCTTATGGTGGGTATAGGTATATACACATAACAACATAACACATATAAGAAAACTTAAAGGCCGTCGGTACACCGGCCGCGTGGGCGGGGAATGGTAATTAGCATACTCGCGCGATCAAAGCACCATGACACGTGTGGAAAATTAACGACAACAGTCGACGAAATGGCGATGGCTCTTTCGAAAGGGTTCGCCTTGTTCGCCAAGGCGAATCAGCGCCTTTCAGGATTCACGGGATTCACACATCATCGCCTTTAGAAAAAAGTTGTTTCACACATTGCTTTTTTAATTTGATTTTTAATACTATATATGATGTGAAGATTAAGAGTCATGAATTGAAGGTCTTATGACTTATTCTGCTGAATTTTATTTTATACTGCAAGATATTATTTATGTCACTGCTATGCCAATTTGAGCAGATTTTTTTCATGCAAAAGCAAATCAAGACAAAGTATGGAAGAAATTACAAATAAAACGACGTCTGCAAGGTATTTTCCTGTGGGGAACTTATACATACATACTATAAATTGTAAAGCTCTCATAAAAGCTGTGTTACTTGAAATATAATAATAATAGATTTGAAAGTTATTCCAAATTGAATTCCTTCAAGAGAAAATTTCAAACTGAAAAGTTATTAAAGGGATTACAAAATATATGTATTAGAAGGCTGCTTCATCTGAAAAGCTGTTCAATTAAGGTCAATTAATTTTAAGATAAAGGGAAATGTAATAGGAATTTCCACTTCAAAGATTCTAAATGTGAAAAGGTTTCCAAGTAGGAAGGTAATCCTGATGATCTCCAATTGGAAAACTATTCTAATTTGAAATATACGTAACATTTATATTCCAAATTTTGAAAAGGAGTCCCATTGTAAAATTATATAATCAAAATTCCAAACTCAAGCAGCTTCCCATGTTTAACCTATTTTAATTTACTTATCATTCCAAATAATCTATAAAAACTCGACAAAATATAAAACTCCAAAACCTCCCAACATTTTTTAAAGATTTTATATGTCCCCCGGACACTTAATTTACCTATAACCAAGTCTGGTTTTACGAAAGCACATTATTTAAGGAATCTTACACGAGAACTGTGAACATGTACGCACCACTCTAAAAATGGTTGCTGTTATTTCGAGTCGGTTGACTTTTATAGAAAAATCCAATTCATTTTTATTACCCAGTACACGGAGAGGAACAAGGGCCAAGTTCGAAATTATGTAAATATTGTATAAATGCTTGGGATAGTTGGCACTTTTGACCCCCGACACCTAATTATTTATGCCACTTCTGTCGGCCCCTTGGCAAAAAAGATTTCAATCTCTCTTTCCTTGACAAATTCATGTTTCATTGCTCAAGCTTCACACGGTGATATAGTATACATATAAATGTTGCAGATAATATGTTTTCTAGTTTTAATGTTGTTATAGAAAAATAAATCAACCAATGCATATTTTATCCAAGAGATATTTAAATGAATTGGGTGATTAGGACACTTTTCTTGAATTAATTTTGTAAATCTGTGGTTTTCGATACATTCGATGAAAGAAGTGATTATGAATTGCTTGATTAATATGATAATTAAAACATTAATTAGTATTTTAAATTATCAGTGTGTGTGGTCCCGTTATAGTAAAAATTTGTACTCAGGCAAATATTTTTTTTTAGTATACATATTATAATAGTCAAGAGAATATTGCAGGTTTTAAATGAAAGTGAAGGGGAATTTAAAATTGGTAGGCAAATTTATAAGCAATTATGGTAATGGATGTCTGATTTTGTAGTGACATCACATATACAGTTTGTGCTCTAGCTCTTTGTACAATGGATGTTTGAAGGGGTTAAAAAGGGCATGACGCTGAAACACAATTTGTCGCTTTAACCTTTAGGGAGCTTGAGGGTGTTTCTCCTCGATATAGTTGATGAGTGAGTAGAGATATCGAGGAACCCTAATCAAGTCAGAGGTGTGTAATTATAAATTTTATCCATTATCATAAAAAAATACAATACAGGAAAATCTGGATAATTCTTCGTAATTCGCTCACGTAAATTACTATCATTTCATTTAATTGAAATATGTGAGAATATATGTTTTAAAGAGAATGAAAGTTTATTCTAAGTAAAGAAACATGTTAAAGAATTCTTTTCAGGAATTTTTCGAAAAACCTTTGTTTTGTATTATTTTGAATTTAAATCCTGCGGACGTGCAGGAATTGCTGTTTACATGTTGCACGACAGCTTGAAGTGTAGGTCTTTGCGAAGCACCAAAGGGTTTCTCTTTCTTTTTTCTCTGTTTTCCTATTTCTTTTTTCTTCCCTGGGGTTTCACCCGCGTGATCCAGATAAGATAAACATCGTGCCGGGTGGCCGTCATCCCTAATATTTCTCTTTTCCCCTTTCGCCCCTTTTATTTGTAGTCGTGTCGACCTTCCACAATGAGCCAAGCGTACAACTGAACGCACCTGACTTTAAGGAAGGAGTCATTTCAAGATACTTTCAAGTTAATTACACTCATTAGCATATCTTTATTTTCATCACATATTTATCTTTTTTATTCTAATTTCTCAGAATATGTTGTAATTAAAAATGAGATATATTGCTTCAATTCCAGCATTAAGTTTGCTTTTTCTTCTTTATTTTATTTCAGTGTTTTCTAGACAATTTTCAGGCCTTCTGAAGTTTTCTATAGTAATAAAGAACATTTTTACATCAGGGATCAATTCCGTATTTCATGCAACAAAATGTATTAACGTTTTTAAAATGGAATATATATTCAGTTAGTCGGGTATTTCAAAAGCCTCTCTCGGAAAAAAAGTGAACCCATGATGAAAGTGGCATTTGAATCCTATTTTCTTTATGTATGGGATTTTGTTTTCCTGACACGAGAATGGATGTATTATTTTCTGAGGGTAAGAAACGAAATGTGCATTGGAGTGCCGGTACGGAAATCAAATCGGCCGAAAGGGCAGAAAGCAAAAGATATAGTGGTAACGCTTTACGGGGCAAATGCGGTAATTGGGCGAGTATATAAAGAATTTTCCGGTAAATTGAGCTGTTCCCGCCGAAATGGAATTTCTCCAGCATACTGTAATACAGGCAAGCAAGAACTAAAGTTTACCGATAGGAAAACCTAATCAGAGTTTCCTGGATATCAGCCCGAACTCAATGACCTGTGTGTGTGTGTGTGTAAGGTAAACGCTGTCATCCGCCTTTTACCACTTCACTTTTTTTTCTTCCCAAACAATCTAGTACAATTCGTTGCAGCTTTAATAGTCGCAAATCGAAATCTAATTTCGATAAATTACTTTAAGCCAGAAGTAAAAAGATTAACTTCATGCCTCTAAATAGAATTTATTTATGATTCAATGAAAAAATATTAATTTGTTAGATCATCAGATGTCAACATCGGGTTTTCTGAGCCAGTTCGTCATATAAGGAAAGACGTATATTACAATTATTACATATTGGTGCATATGTAAAATGAAAAAGAAAAAATTCTCATTAAGGTTTCTTCATGGCTCTTTCTTCGCCTAATGCCTCGCCTTTTGACGCCCTTCGTGGAAAGTTTGATACGAAGGTACTTGTACAGAGTTCAACCTCAAACCTTTCGCGGAGGCTGCGGAACCGCAATGTGTGCGTTTTACGGCGAGCACCTTTTATTGGACGTCAAGTCGGCGCGACTCAAAGGCCAATGTGAAACAGTAAAGACTAGTTTAACGGTGCTAACAGCGACCATAACACGAAATATATTACTGCACCCTTCCTCCTACCCTACCATTTTCAATAGAGTCCTGTCAATACCATTATAATTTACAATGATGTGTGAATTCGATTAAACTTTCTAGCCCTAGGCATAATTCTGTTATCAACATATTTCTACTTTTACTGCATTCAATACTTACATTTTACCACTAGAAGACAATAAATACCAAGAAAAAAAAAAAAGAAAAGAAAAGAACAGTACAAGTAAACTACTGTTCTCCCTTCTTAAAAAAAAAGTTTCTTCCTAAAAAATAGTAAATAATCAAAAAAATAACAATAACAAAATGAACAAAAATAGCAATTGCTATTTTTAATCGAGCAGGATTTTTATTATTGGGGTCAATGAAGAAAAGATGAAAATGAAAACAATTTTCCGCAGACTGGGCAATTCTCGTTAGGAATTGGTCGTAGCAATTGAGGCAAATAAAGGGTTAAAGAGCCGCGTGTCGGCAACGAACACGAGTAAGGGTGCAACGAGAGCAGGCAGCGGCTGCAGGAAGTGGTCCGAGCTTATAAATAAATTCCATTTGCCCCGGGTGTCCCTCACGGTGTAAAACGCAGTAGCCTCAATGTGCTAGATTAAAATTGATTTCGTGTTTATGAAATGTCGCGGATACCTTGGCACAGCTTCGCTACCTCTTCAACCCTTTTGCAGCTTTTTATTTTTTTTCTTCTCTTCTCTTTCGCGTTCAGTAACAAACTCTACACTCCCCCTGCCCCCTTCCCTTTGGCACAAGTTGAAGTTTGTCTTTCGTGGCGGATCTTCCATCTTCCAAAAATACCAAGGATTATTTAGCACTGGCTCCACTAGTCTCGAGAGATAGGCTATAAATGGTGACGTGTCAGACAAATTTCACTTCATTCAAAATTTAAGATCCCTATATAAGAAAAGTGGAGATCGGTTTTACGAGTTTTTTATGTCAACGAAATACTTAAGTAGTATTGTGACTCATTTTAAAGCTAGGAGAGATTCTCCTTATAATATATATTTATTAAATTATCCACTTCTAAATTGTTAATTTGTCTTTATATAACATTGCCAATGAAGATTGGACAGGTATAGAGTAATTAAGACTTCAACTTTCAAGTCACATCAATTAATTCCCGTTAATTAGAATGTCAATATGAAATCCATATATTATTAATTATAATAGCTGCTGAAAGTGAATGCATATCAATTTCAATGAAGTGGAATTTATTATCTTAATCAAAAGTAAATTTCATTGAATGCCAGTTACATAAATTTCCATCTCAATGAGAAATTACAAATATAAATGCAATTTATAATCAGTAACTTCCATATAGATTCAATGTGTTTCAATTAAAAGAGTATTGTGCGAATATTTTTTTATTCATCTTTGATTTTTTTAACACACATCGAGTTTTATTAAAGTGGTAAAATTTTAAGGAAGCGCTTTAATAGTTAAAAATTTTATTGTTAATTATTTCGTTTATGAGTTCTTTAAATGACTTTTGTTTTTAAACAAATTGTAACTCTCGAAATACAAGCATCTATCTCACTAACTGAAAATTGTGACGATTATATATATTTTTCAGCAGACAGAACCATTTCCGCCCTCGATCTCTTTTCTTGTTGAATTGAGAGGATGAAGGAACTATTTACCTACACTATGCTTGGCTGCCTTGGGCAAAGTATCTTCATGAATGAGCTCGACGTGTAACGTCGAACAGGAGCTCGTCTGAAAGTGAAATGGATCGAAACTTTGCACGGCAAAGCTGCCTGACGTTAAATGTCTTTCCTACATATATACATATATACAATATACATACATATGTACAAACCTCAGAAGAACTAACCAGTGCCAGAAACGTGAAATGCAAAAAGAAAAAAAATAGAAGATAGAGAAAGAAAGATTTAAGAAAAGTAGAAAACGATAGAAAAACTTCAACATTCTAAGCCCTTTCACTGTACTTTTATTAATGACAAAATCTCCCTGTCAATCTTGAAACTACTTACTGTTAGCTCAGTACTTGTAGCTTTACTCGATATCGGAAAATGGCTTAGGGAGCCTAGACTGTGAAAAATCACCAGAAAAAAGAAAAATATTCAAGAAGCTACGAAAATCTATAACACTACCAAATTTTCATTAATAGCTTCAATTTTCAAATTGGGATAACGGAAATGGATAAGATATATGCATCAAAACCATCAAAATACTATTAACTTTCGGTCAAGGCTTCTCTTAAAAATCATAAAATCTTTTATCGATTGCATTTTTTAAAGAGAGGGGAAGGGGGTTCGAGAAGCAGATGCCGTCTTGGTTTTACGATCTTCTTGTCTCGTTACGAAGCCAATATTTCAGAGAGATATCGATGAGGCTTGGCACTTTGTTTCACGTGCATTACGACGTTACAAGATTGACCGAATGATGAAGAGAAATTCTTTCTCTTCTTTGGGTCGAAAACAGCGTAACGAATCGCTTTCAAGCCTCCCAGAATTCTTTTAAGCTCAAACTATACATTGCTATACCCAACTTCCCACCAAAAAACTTCGTCCACCTTAAATTTTTAAGAATATTTTCCCCTCAATAAATTACTAAATGTTCCTGTATGTAATAATTCTGCATGGAAAAATAAAAATGAATCTCATCTTTAGATTCGGATTTTCAGGTGAATGGGTTGAGGAAATATCCTTAAATTTTGAGGACATAAAGTTTAAGATTTAAGCCTTATTATAAGGATTAAATATAAAATTGGGCACTGAAAAATCTCTGGCGAAATTCGTGGATTTTTTTTTTTTTTGGGTCAATAAGTTGGGTTAAGCTGACAATAATGTCTGGGATTTGATGATGGCTTTATAAGAAAAATAATAAAAAATATTCTCTCCTATGTCGCATAATTGCTTAGAATAAATTGCATCATACGAAACTAGAAATTTTGAGTTAACTTGTTTATGAAATTTTCTTCAAGAAAGGACGTATTAAAAGTCATCCACATAAAATACATTCTCTACGCAAGTCGTAATTTTTACCCTCCTTCTACACGCATTACAGAGAGAAGGGACCTCGTACATTCGAGGGTTGAACAATAAAATAAATCACATGCGCAATTGCGTACAATACTATATATAAGAACATTTTATCGAAACCATAAAATAATTATGTTATTCCCTGACAATATTTGCTATTAAAAGATTAAAAGTGCGTTGTCTCTACCCACAGTAGACTGCTTTATGGATTGGGCAAAGATACATAAAATCAGTAGCGTATAAACAATAAATCTCATATAAGTTTCTTTATACCATCGTTAAAATGTAAACAATTATTTTTATTGTCAAACATTAATTTGAAAAATATACAACTTTGTTATTAGTTGTCTTTTCCACTCTTATTTATAATAAACTGCATTAATTATTATTTTCAATGAAGAGAAGATTATACGCTACTGTATATAGTAAATCTATAGCTCAGAGCACAATCCTACGCTCGGAGATTTCTGCAATGTAATTACATTGCTTTACCTCGTTCTAATGTATGAAATGAATCAGTCATAAAGACTCCATTATTTCAAATACAGATATATGCGTAAGTTTCTATTATTGTTGAGTTAGAGACTAGGCAATAAAGCTTCGGGCTTCCTTATACAAAAAGAGACAGGTAAAAGTTGCCTGCAAAGAGCGTGTGGAATTCAAGATATATTAACACGCAAAGAAGAAAACATGCGACTAGAAATGAGAAACAAATCACTCTAATGCTATAAATAATTCACCCACCCAGAGTTTTAGATTCTCTGTCAAAAAGATGAGTTCTGGACTTCCATAACTTAAGAGCCTATATCCGGTACAATAAAAATTTTTACTCTGAACAATTTTTTATCTCACTTTTACAAACAAAATATTTATACTCCCTTTTTACTTTCATCAGCCATTTCATATAGTATATTATGTTAAAATGTAATCAAAGAATGTTGACCCTCTCTTCTTAATTTAAATAAAAAATGAATAAATTGAATATTTGCAGATAATTCACAGAGAACGAGAATTTGATGATACCTGGCTTGGAATGAAGAAGTTAGGAAGATTATTTACACTGTATATATATATATATATATATATATACATATATATATGTAGCCATAGGGTAATAAGATAAAAGTAAAGATCGCCACTGCTCTCGTTCTCGGGAGGAGAAGAGTGTTGCAGATTACGCTGAGTGGATTCCTTGGAATTGCATCGCTTTGCCTTGCAGAAGCACCGCCATCGGGCCAATAGAACCCGATGTCTTCGTTGCACCTTCTCTCTTTACCTTATTCCAGGATCGATTCACTTTAATCCTCAGGCTCTGTTTCTACCTTCTCAATGCTAATCGCGATATGCCTCAAATTACTGATTAACCCGATTCCAATTAAAAGTAGAATACATAATAAGAAATAGAAAATCGTTTAAAAAGAAGGTAATGAATCCAGGATATCTACTAAATTTTGCCCACGAAATTTCTGGTCCATTATTTCCGGACGATTCCTGCATTTTTCCCGACTCATAAATATAAAGTCCCTCTGATGACGATAGAATCATCAATTTGCAATATTACCAGAAATCCACTTGCGGAATATTCCCGGATTTCCTCAAACTCACACACAGTAGACATCTTGTCAATCAGAATAGATCGTCATCAGTTATGATTATCTTAATTGCCAAGGGAAAGACGGTTATTATAAAAGTTATGATAAACCAGTGACGAGTCGTCACTGCAGACGACTGCGTATTAGTGCGTATTATGTTTCAAAGCGCTGCACTCTAACATAATCCAGTCAATTTTGAAACAACTCAATGATTTTACTAATTCATTAATTTCGAATAATATTCAATAATTTCATTGAGGCTCAAAAAGAATCCAATCGTAAAACCTTTTGAGTCTCTCTTGATTCTAAGAAAAAACGAAGTACATATAGCGGTAAAGTGAGAATCTGACTTCAGCCGGTGTGTGACTCATTTCGCGACTTTGAGTTTCATAGAAGCAGTTTTTCGTTCTAATCACAATGATTTTTTGATAATAGGATACCTTCTTACATTTTACTGGAATTCTTTTAATTTTTTCTTACCGTTTGGTTCGATGTTTGGAACTCTTCAAAATTTGCAACTTGCAACTCAGTCGTAAAAGTATTGTGAAACACTTACCTGAAACAAGCAAAAGAATGATCCATTAAAAGAAGAGTTCATTTGAATTAAAATATTTGAACTTAAAGTAGAAACTAGTAGATCAAAATTAATTTCTCTGTAACATTTTTTTAATGGATTATAATTTATTAATTCCCACCATCAAATTATCTATATCAGCTCATTTTTCTTTGAATTTTGCGAGATGATTAAACCGCACTCCATCGCATCGGACAAACAAGAGAAGCTTGTTCCCGCGCATAGAAAGTCCGATAAATCTAAATAAACTTTTATTCGAAACTCGACGTTTATCTGGCCGCGAGTTACTCCGAGCGTCAGGGCATATAATAATTTATGGTCGCACAAGGAATTGGCATCAGTTATACGAATTCCGGAATGCAATGATAAAATGCAACGGTAATTCGCATTAAGTGCCCCGAACAGATGTTATCGAATAGTTAAGTGATCTCTTTCTTGAATCAATTCTTATCTCGCTTTCAAGTTCGCCTAACTTTATTCCATATATTTTACACTTTTACAGTGAAAGGTGTACCAGCTGCATATTTCTGCGTCTCGAGAATAGCTATGCAAATTTATTTTAATCCCTCTAAATATATATATATGCACTCCAATAAATATTAATTACTGCAATTTGTTTACCTCTTAACTCAGGCGTCAACAACCTATTAGCCACTAATAAATATAAATCATTATATAAAAGCTGTCCAAAAAAGAGTTATCAACAGCTCGCAAGTTAAATTCACACGAATTATTGCCATGCTGAAGAGGAAGAAGACTCAGTTAACGAGTTAAGGTTTGGAAAATAAATGTGTGAATAAGAATAAAGAAAATGTGAAAATCGCACAAAAGGAAATAATCGTGGTGGATGATAGGGGCAAAGCTCGAGAATCAAGACGATTTTCCAGAGTGAGTGCATTCCAACGTGGTTATCTCCAGGGGGGGTAAGGGAATATGGCCGGTGGCAAACAAGCTCCATGTCGTGTTTCGTCCTGGATATGATGGGAGCGAAATAATACAATGGATCTCGACAACCCCCGTACTCAGGCCGCTTGGTTCTGGGTATATATGTACCTTGCCTACGTACAACCTACGCTGGTACATATGCGGTAATTAGCAAAGAGGGTTAGTTTAGCTAAGGGCGGAGCCTCCACGAACCAATGGGATCGTACACTTCCCGCGGATGCTGGCTAAAACGTATTCTGATAACGTTGCCCGCGGATATACTCCAGAATTTTTAATAGCCTTTGTTTTTCATTTGGTGCCTTTAAATTCCAGCGCCTTAATAATTTGCCCTCTTCCACATTCAACAAACATTCAAATTGATGAGTGAAGGAATAAAATATAAGTATGCTTGGGATCACGAAGGAATATGGCGCTCTGCAAGAAGCTATATATGAAGGAAGGGTAGAAAATATCCGCATTGAAAAAAGAAAACTGTACAAAGAGTAATTTGGATAAGAAGAATATATATATATATATATATATATATAT
>UCOH01000659.1:5823-78676 GCA_900474275.1 Synergus japonicus
AGTACGTTGTAGTACCTTTGAGTACTAAATATTCAGAAATTAAATTTTGAAATCTTTTCCTTTTAACGATAAATATTACATTTCTTTCGACCAAAACCTCATATCAACGTCAGAATGGATTCTATGAGCTTGCGGAGAAGTCCGTCTTGAGTTCAATCAGGCTCGATTGAGGCTAATTGAAATCTTCAATGGTCACACACTCCGTAAACTCTATAGTATTCAGACTGACTAACTGGTCAGACTCTCAGGAAAAGTTTGGCGTTTCTCCAAAGCTATTAGACTCGAGTTACAACTTGATAGTTGGTGTTTAATTTCGATTTGGCTAGCGCCACTTGAAACCATCCATGACCCTGAACTTGTTGTATAAACTCGTGCGGCGGAAACTTTGATCTCAGTAGTTCCCCTTTTATCAAAACGATGATTTAATTATTTTGAAAAAAAAGAAAAAAATCAGAATTTAATGTAAACATTTAATGTAGAATTTTTAAATATAAAGATAATTTAAAAGAGGAATTGAATTAACATAATGATAGAATAAGAAGGGACCGAAGAAGAGGACTCATTTCCTTTTTAAGACTTCGTTGAAAGTTTTTAAAATTATCTGCCACGTGCGAGTAAAAATGCATAGTATGCGGTTTTCGCGCCTCAGTCGTGACTAAATGATTTGATAATCGCCTCTTTTTTAACCACACACAAAGCAAAACACGTGCCTCGTAAATGTTATCAGTCAGCCGGTTTCTTAATGAAAATGAAGAAGCGGAATTGTCGAACTTAACATATAAATAGTCGATATGTCTCCTTCTTATCATAAACTGAATTGCAGGTAAAAATGAACAAGCAGATCGTGAAGAATTCCTAAGTATTGCTGTCCACTGAAAAACTGAGAATCTAGTTCGAATGATATCAGTAATGATAATTAGTAATTACCTTTTATTCGATCGAATTTCATCATTCAATTATTGAAAGTAAGAAAATGTAAATGTGGAAGCTTTCAATGACACAAGCGATGATAATTAATGGTTAAAATGCAAATGGAACTAGAAATAAGAATAAATTTTCAGGAAGTGTTATTAGTGTTGCTTTTCTGAGGAAACGTGCTGTAAAAATTCAAGCATTACGAGTGTACAAGTGAGGAGCAACTAGAATATGTATGATTGACACAAACGACCGCATTCATCATTCAAGTAATGATGGAACATTATTAAACATTGGCTTAACTCGTTTGTTGCGACGCAACTTATCTTTTGATGTGAGAGGCCATTAAACGTTCTCGAATATTTCTGCAATTGTGGTCTGGGCACAAGATCGTAAAAGGACGAGCAAATCGTAAAGTAAACAATGGATCATTAAAATTCAAAGATTTAATATTTTTAAATGTTCTGCTTTCTCAAAGAAGCAGCATTATAGTCCCTACATTTTCCAATTTTTGTCTGTTCAATTTTTTCTCTCTTGAAAATCAAACAATTTAATTCTTTGCAAAAAAATCTTTTATTTTTATTGAAAATTAAGTAATTAGTTGAAAATTCATCTTTTATCTGCAAATAGGACAGAAGGGGTGGACAGTGGGAGGAATAATAAAAAAGCAGGGTGGTTGAAAGTGGGAGGAGCTAAAAAGGGGAGGAGTCGTGGATAGTGGGCGGAGTCGGGAAGAGGGAGGAGTCGTGGATAGTGGACGGAGTTGAGAGGAGGGTGGAGCCGTGGATAGTGGACGGGGTTGAGAAGAGGGAGGGGTCCTGGATAGAGGGAAAAATAAAGGATGCATTATAAGTGGAAGGAATTGGAAAGAAGTAGGGGGAGTGGGTCGAGGGAGGAGATATATATGACAGTGGGAGGAGTTGGAAAGAAGTAAAAGAGTCGGATGAAGTAACCACCCCTAAAGCCCCCTCCTATCCTACCACCAACCATTCTCTTAACTCCTCCCACTGTCTATCCCCTCCCACAGTCTACCCCCTCCCATCACAGACACTCGTCCCATCCTGCCCGGTATCCGCCTCGTAAAAGGGGCGGATACCGGGAGTATGTAGGAAAAGAGAGAGGGGTTGGAAGGTGGGAGGAGTCAGGAGGAGTGGCTAGTCAGAAAAGATAGTAGGAGTTGATAGTATGACGAGTTTTGTTAGAGGTAGGAGGAGTTTCTTTATGGAAAAGGGATGAGATAGGAGGGGGTAACAGTAGGAGGTAGATGACGGTAGGGTGGGAAAGGGTAGTAGGACTGGAGCTAAGAAGGGTGGGTAGTGGGAGGAGTTAGGAGGAGTGGCTTGTCGGATAAGATAATAGGAGTTAATAGTTGTTAGTAAAGTGGGATGGATTTGTAGGGGAGGAGCGAAGAAGGGCGGGATTAGGAAGAGGCAGGATGGGAGGAGTGCCTGTGATGGGAGGGGGTAGACATTGGGCGGGGATACATAGTGAGATGAGTTAAGGTGGTAGGATAGGAGGGGGCTTTAGGGGCGGTTACTTTTTCCAAAACAGAAAGGGAAAATTGTATAGGGATTTCCTTCATTCAGGGAGATTTTAAGAGAAAAGTTTTATGTAAATTGTGAAGGGGCGTGGTGCGAGGGGGTTTTATAGCAGTTGGCTTTACTTAAATATGAGAGAGGGAGGTGTAGTGGAGGGGGGTTTAGATAAAAATGAGGTTTATGGGAGAGGGGCGGAATTGGGGATATGGAGGGGGGTTATAAATACTTAAAAATTCCAGCAGAAGATTTACGTCATATTCTACAGTAATTCAGTATGACACTGCCGTAAAATTTATATTGCAAAACTTTCTCCGAAATTTAACTTTTCTCCACAATCATGTTGTAAATAAAGAAAACCTTAATTTCTGAAAGAAACTATAAATCATGTTTGAAGTCAGGTATCTTTTTCTGTGTAAATCCAGGCCCAAAAAGCGATGCATAACAGCTGTAGCTGTGTGGGTATAAATGCAGACGTGGAGAAGGGAACAGAATGACAAAATTGCATATAAGATGGAGGGGAACGAAGAATGGAAAATGAAGTTGACAGAGGGAAGAATGAAGACTGAAGAGAAATAGGGGAGGGGGAGAAACGTAGCCGAGTGGAAAGGGAACTGTCTCGATTCTCTTCTGTTCTGAATTGCTCGCCTGGCTTCAGTGCCGGTTTAAAATCGAGTAGTTACGCTTGGACTTCAGTGTCGGAGCAACTGGTCCAGTGCTGTCGTAAAGTCGCGACCACACAAAGCCGTAAGGAATGTAATCTCTATGCGAGGCCTCAAATTTCTACCTCTGTGCCGCGCGCAAGTGAGAATATTTATCGAGGTTGGTGCACATCAATTATAATAGTAATTCTACTATTTTTAGCTCTCACTCCGTCATCTCAAGTTCTCATTCGCTTAACACGTGCGTGTGATATCTGACAGGTCATGCCCACAGCCACATGCTCTCCTTAATTCTTCGCCGCCATTTGCACGCCCGGAAAATGGGGAAAAGTTTCTAAATTTCAATGTCGTTCCTGATCTTGCACGAAATCCGGTAGGAGACGCATAGTCCTTCGGCATAGGCTGGCATAAGTGTCTGCATAGGTATACATTGCTTTTCATCTAGCGGGAGAATGTCGAAAGTTGAAGAAGTTGAAAGAAATGCATAAATTATGCATGAAATGCATGAAATTCATGAATAAATGAATGAAGTGAACACTTATAAGTAATTAGAGTATAGATTTCAGGGAAAAGAAAGCATCATTTGAGGAAGAAAGTATCGCGGTACAGTTTCCCTCAAATTCAGAAAAACTGTCCTTTTGTTTAAAAAAAAAGATACTTATTCGAATTTTTTAACTCATTTTGTATCCTATGCTAATAAGAAACTGTTATTAATTCACTGGCAAAAGTCACTCATACATCTTTTGCATAAGTCATGTTTTTCGCATAAATTATTATTTTTTTTTTTTTACGTAAAGCACAATGATTTCCATAATATGCAAGATATATAACTTAGTTTATGACGTACGTTGTTTATGCATATCAGCTAAATTGCATATGCATAAACCATCAAATAACATTTCGCATTTGGAGACCATCACTGCGTCATTTTGAAAATTGTAAAACGATAAGGCGATTTTTGTCAGAATGAACATAGTTTTTTCATGAATATTCATACAGTCGCTTTTCCTATAAATACATTCATTTACGTTTGTTGGCATGACAAAAATTGAGAAGCTATGCATGCTTTTGTGTTACGAAGGAATGACGCTCAAAACGAGAGTGAAAATAAGTGCAATTGCAGTGGGTTGTTTTTTTAAAGGGAATTAGAAGTAGGAAGAGAGCAAGATCTGTCAACAAATGCAATTCCTGAGCCAATTGATGTAATTTCGAGCTGTGAATCGGATTGGCTAGCCTCATTTCGCGGGAATCAGCGAACACGTGCTTTATAGGTTTACCAATGTCTGATCGCATTGGCGTAGTCACATAGCTACTATTCATGTATACATTTCATCACACCTTTATTTCAATGAAATTCAACATTAAATAAATTCCAAACACCGATTTTCTCTGATTCGTTTTGCGGTCTCTTTTCATTCATTGGTGTTCATTCCTAACTCTGAATTTCGGCTGAAAATTCCATTGTTCCTTAAAATGATTAATTCAATTATCAATTCTCCCAATGAATCATTTTCACAAGTATAAATTGCTGATATTTGAAACTGATTTTCATGCTTTCCGAGGTATTTGCAAATCACGAAATTCTTCAATTGACGTAACTTGTCTTTCTAAATGCGTATTCGGTTATCATGTATATTGTCTCTATTGACATCGTTTTGGCTCAGTTCCCGTCTTTCCAACGGCGATGAAACACCAGCCGACTCAAAGTCCCGCGACTTGCGAAGAGATCGCTTTAAAAAGAACGGAATTTTTAAGTGCTTTCCAATGTGATATTTGGATAAATTTTGAAGATGTGAGAAACGTTGCTCTATTTATTTACTATCTTGTTCATTATTTCACTAATTAGAAATTGGACTTAATAGTCCGAGATGTTGACCTTCATTTCATTATTCACTGTTATTTTCGATCAATTGTATATATTTTTATTTATAATTACTTCAGTATCATTCGTTTATCGTACATTTGTCGTTGTTTAAGTGAAAATATATAAATTTAGGAGTGCCAGTATTTAAAATAAAAGTTGCAAAAGCAAAGTAAGTAAATTTGAATGAATTGAACTTGACAGTGAAAATAATCTTTAAAAAGTGACATGATTTTAATGATGTACCTGAAAATTCACTTCCAAAGGTCTGTGATAACAACGCCAGTTTATCGTATTACGCCATATCAAAATTCAAATTATAATTGTGTACACAAGCCTCAGAAAGCATCGTTTAGAGATAAAATGAAACGGCGGTAAATCTATTCATAGAAGAAAAATCAAGGAGAGAGAAATTCGAAATCTTATACATACAAAGAAGATAAACAGGCTATTGTTTCCAATAAAGTTAGCTTTGAATAATAATAATAATAATAATAATAATAATAATATCGCTAAGGAAATATTTTAAAAAATTAATTCATAATTGTTATATAGTTATTCATTATTTATATTTACCAAAAGCAACGAAATAAGTTTGATTCGTCCTTCTTTCAAAAATAATTAAACAAATGAAAACAAACAACAAAAGCAGGAAGATAGAAACGCGCCAGCGAAGTGACTAATGAGAAAATAATTTATTTGCTCTTGAAAAAAATTTTATTCAATTAGATTTGTATCGCTTATGTAATATTTCGATTTCAGAGACGAGCCAGGGCAATAAAGACTGATTAGATTTTTTAAAAATAAACTAAAAGAATGATAAATAATATAGGAGTTAAAAGTAAAAATTTAAATAGAAAGGGTGCTTTTGTAAAAGTCGCCCAGTTTATACGTCCCTGAACTTGAGCAATATCGAAAATCATGGTATCGATTTATCGATCATGAAAATATCGAATTGAAGATATCGATACTTTTATTTTAGATATTTTTTATATTGAAGCTTAAAATTTCCATTTTTTTCGATATATCGATTAAATTTAGATTTATATCGAAATATATCGATAAAAAATAGATTTTTTCGATACTTATATATCGACATTGCGTCATCAGTTGAATATCAATTTTGAAATCGAAGATCTGATACCGCGTGTCTTTAAAATACTTTTAAATTACGTCAGTGGCGAATCGGCGATTATTTAAAAGTAATTAGTGCCATTCAGTGACTAATAAATCCACACTCGTTTTCCAAACGCCACTCTGTCGCGCTGTGCCAGTTCCAACTTGCTCAGCCTTAGCCTTCGCCTTGGGATTTCAATTATTTCACATCAGAACAAAAAAGCGACGCAAAATTTTTTTTTTAACGGTAGAGTTAAGCAATTAAGAAAAGACAGGGCCGTAAAAAAGGGGTCCCAAATAGCAATGGTCAAATAAATTGAAATATTCAATTCTCATTTTAATTTGGATTATTTTAACTAAAGTTTTTTTATAAAAAGAATTATTCTAGGAACGATTACTTTACTAGAATCTCGCGATCCCATTTTAGAAATATGTGTACTTGTTTCATTTGTCCTGGGCAGAGAAGGGAGTCTCAATTTTCACGAGGCTGCGAAATCTTACATCAGTTTGCGAATATCAAGTACCTGTTAGATCAATATTGAACCAAGAAATACAATTTTCAATTTGAGGTCAAAAAGTTCCCTCAAAATAGTTAGAGAGTCTTACAAAATAGTGTGGAGAGAAAATAAGAAGAGTTTCAGGTTTCTCTCAGTTTGAAAAGAGTTTAAAAACTCGATGAGATCGGTTTCAATCACTGGGGACAATTTTTAGTCGCGATTTATTCACCGCTTGCGAGAAAGACCGCTATGGACGCCATCTGGCGGCTGATTGTAGAACTATCGGTCTAATCAAGCTGACAATACCTAAAAGTACTTTTGTGAGATGTCTATTGAGAAAACAATTATTTTTGAATTATATTTCAGTAAATGAACGAAATTTTGACTAATTTT
This sequence comes from Synergus japonicus, assembly GCA_900474275.1. Classification (NCBI taxonomy): domain Eukaryota; kingdom Metazoa; phylum Arthropoda; class Insecta; order Hymenoptera; family Cynipidae; genus Synergus; species Synergus japonicus. The sequence continues at coordinate 12,803 of UCOH01000659.1, forward strand.
TTCTGTATTGTCTTTATGTTTAGAGAACGTAAGACTCGAGTGAGTGTAGAGGCAACTTCTAGTTAGAAGGTGCCGTAGACTGAGCGAGGGTGCCTGTAATCGATGGGTTGAGAACGCGAAAGTGTGTTCTTTTTTTTCAAAACCAAGGTGCGTAGCTTACCGATGAGCCATGCTGAAGGTGGTAGGCGCCTCGTGGGTGCAGACCCGCATTTCCACCTGCCTACTCGCCACTGTTGGTGTCCTGGGAATCGGAGCCATAATTTTTGGCGGGTTTGGACAGTAAGTTTGATGAGAAAATTTATTTAATTGCAGAGTGGAAAAATATTCAATTTTTATAATGGTTGGGTGTTCGGGGTTCGAATCCGGCCGGATCCATTTTTTTTTTTCTTAGAAATTTTAACAGATTTGGATTGCTGTTTTATCAGTAGAGTGAAATTGACTAGAATTGACGTTTTTTTCTTTATTAAAATTTAATTTTTTATGTAAAAATGGTTGAGAAGCAGAAGAGACGGAAATGTCGAAGAAAGATTTGCTTTATTCAAGAGTAAGGTCAGAGGCCCGACACTACTATAGAAGTTTAGTAAACTTGGCGCGAGTGCAAAGATTGTGAAGTATCAAGTAACCCTGACCACCCATGGTACATATTCAAGTTCACAAAAGTACATCTATACTATCTATAGACATCAATTTTATCTTATATTTTTTTACGCCCGCCTTGCCTTGTATTTTTTTGATTATTTCTGTATATGTTATGTTTCTAGTAATTTCGTTCAGTAATAGATCAAATAATTCAAAAATAGTAAAATAGCAAATATAGTCAATAGACGAAAAATAAGTTTTTATAGCTCTGCGTTTAAGAACTACCTACACAGGGTTCGAATCCCGCCGACTGTCGATTTTTTTTTTCTTATTCGTATGATTTTAGATTATAGAATACAAATAGAAATGAAAAATAATTCTCTTTGCATTTGCATTCGTTTTGAATTGATCACAAAAACTTAATCTAATGAAAAAGGTGTTATATATTAAAGTTAAATACGAGTAAAATTGTGGATGAGGTGAAACTCTAGAACGGGTTAATGACCCAGGTTAGGGTTTCTCTTGAATGAAGATAGTGATAACTGCAATAGCTTTAATTTCGTCTCTCCGAGTCATGATCCGTCTGATTGATAATACATACTGATAAAGTCGATGCCACGTGTCTCGTAATTAGATAATGGTTTCGGTTTATTAAGTTTGTCTCGTGCTTTCAGATTAAAATTTTCAAGTTCGTAATAATTGCCTTGCAAGAATTTCAATTTAAGTTTATTGGATTCAAAAATACGCAAAAAATATTGTAATGTAATATTTGTGGCTAGAACTTAAATAATGAGAATCGAACTGAAAAATTATTTGATATATTTAAAGATATTTAAGAGCGACCAATAATTTCCAGTGCTGAATACGATGGAACATACTCGGCAACCGCTTTCTGGAAACATAATGTACACCGTATTGACTTCTGGGGACAAGGAAACGATTTGACAGCTATACCTTTTGGTGCAGCACGTGCTTATTACAAAACGGGAATTTCGGAGACAGGGTAAGGTCCTCCTTACTCTATCATTTTGTATTTACCACTTTTTATGCATTTTTAATTGGATATATGTATGAAGTTATCCGACGAAAAAAAATATCGTTGGTTTAGGATAGAAATAAAACAATATTTAGATACAATTTTCTTTTTTTATAGTCTATTATCTAATCTACACACGAATTTCTTAATTTATTTTAGATGGTCTATCATAGAGATAGAAACCTCGCCAGATTATCCTGACGAGGTTCAGGCTTACTCCGCTGGACTCTTGGAAGGCAGTTTGACCTGGCAGCTGATCCATCATCATTGGCACAACACAGTCAGGGCGGCTTGCGCTCCAAGGGCGTCGCTTTGCAAGAAAATGCGGAAGTATTTGCGAGAGAACACCGACAAGGCTCTGGAAAATGCCGAAATTCTAAAAAACCAAGATCCTTATTGGCATATGGTAATCCTGCAACAAAATTAATTTTTAGTAACTGTAATAGAAAATATATATACTCACTTTCTTTGAACTAATATAAATTTTTTAAAATAGAATAATATTTTTTTTAAGGTAAATTTGTTCTATCATCAATTGAAAGGTTTGGAGGCCGGCTGGAGATTTGCGGTTCATCGAAGTCGAAAATCAGTAGACATAAAATCGGAGGACTTCCTCTGGTTGGCTATGGCTTCCGATTTGCCTGACCTTGAAAGAGCCCACAACGGATCAGAAAATCTAGCTGGGTCTCATGGTATGATTTTCCTTAAAGCATTGCAACGTGAACACTTCGAGCCTCTCATTGCACTGGCGCAAAACACCGGCGCACCGTAAGTATTTTCTAAATAACTAAATAATATAATTATTAATAAGTAATAGTGCTAATAACAAATTTCTTTAATTCCATGCTGGTCAAGATTTTGTGGAAACCCGAAGGACATAAGTAAAAATTAATTTTCTTAAAGTTGGTACTCAACGATTGCAGCGTCATCTGGAAATTACTATATGTAAAAGCAGCTGAAATCAAGTTGTCTCGTTTTCTCACATTTTATTTTTGAATGCTTTCCAGATGGCGTTATGATTTTATTGTCAACTCAAACTTACTTTTCATTTTACCCATTTTAGCCGATTGAATATATTTTTTTAATTGTAAGTCTTATTATTTTTTCTAATAGTTACAACAGAATGCTGAGACTGCTTAAAAGGTACAATTTCGGTTACCACGTTTCACCAGAGAAAAATGCCAAGTTGATTCCGGGTCGTTCAATCGTCATGTCATCATATCCTGGAGCTTTGTCATCGCAAGACGAGAGTTACCTAATAAATGAAAAAGATAGAGAGATGATAGTGGCAGGAACGCCATTAACAATCAACAACCGCAGTTTATGGAATCGTCTGAGTTCCAAAGAACACGTAAGTAATAAAAAAAAAATGTCGATATAAATATAATTTATTGTAAAAAGACTCTTGCCATTCTTAGGAACTCACTTTTAAAAAATCAGGATCCTATTTTAAGTTTCTTAGATTCTCGAGCAAAAATAAAATTCGAGGTGATGCAATCTTACTGTTTCTGCTTTATAGGTAATGTCGCCTGCAACCATCATGGCGGCGAATCGGCTCTCGACCAATAGCAAAGAATGGTCCAACATTATGGCCGGTAAGAATAGTGGAACTGCTAACCGCCAATGGGTGACCTTGGAGCCTCGAACCAATATCGTCAGGCTTTTCGAACAAATCCCAGGGGCTACGGCATCTGTCGACTATTCCCAAGAGTTCTTGGAAAAGGGATTCCTGGTTTGCACAGGCGTGCCAATTTTAGAGGGGATTAAAGAGTCTGCGAATTTCATACTTGAGGATGCGATTACGAGGAGTATTCAGGTACTTAAAAAAATTGAATTGGAATTTCCCAACCTCTTCTTTTTTACGAAGATTAAAAGAAAAACAAATTTGTAAACTTACAGGCGGAAAAGCTTCAGGAAAACATCACAACAGTCGAAGGTGTGAGGAGGTTAATGCGGGGATGTAGACACGAGGATGAGTCCAATTTAGATTATACAGATGAAAACGAAGATTCAAATTGTCACTCGGATCTAGATCAGCAGCAGATTTTTTCTTACAGAGGTGACCTTGAAGAATCACCTCGACCTGTCGGGGTTATTGACACAAAAGTCTTTTTATCTGACCTTGACGGCTTCGAGGCATTCGAGGCGACATCTGGTCCCACTTATTCAAAAGAAACGAGGTCATTTGATTGGTCGACTTCATTTCCAAATATTTCTCACATTGGACAACCTGCTATCTTCAAATTTGATAGCGTCACCCCCGCCTGGGTTTGGGTCTGAGCTGAGAAGAATTTTCTCTTTTAGAAATCTCACTAGCTACGAATTTTAGTTTAACATTCCATGACTCTAAGGGATATCATCTTTTTTAATTAGAAAAATTGCAAAAAAGTTAATTAATTTACAAATTTTGTCTCGTTTTGTCACCCCTTTCTACTTTCTACTCTCAAACTTTAGAAACTTTCAACTTGCTGAATATTTTTTTCTAATAAGGATTCAGTATCGTTTTAATGTTAATTCAACTTTCAGACGTAGAAAAATATCAATTTTGTAAATAAGGACCGTTTATTATAGAAAATATTCAGGTTTAAAATGCTGAGGTGAGAGTTTTCAAATGTAAAAAAGGGGTTTTTAATGTGTCAGTTATCCGATCCCTACCTTACCGGCGTTTTTTCGCAACAATGCCATTTTTATTGTACGGAAAGAAATGTCGGTAAGGTAGGAAGCGGATAGTTTCGATTTTACTGAATTTTAAAATTTCGACATATGTAAGAATTTTCGGATGTTGTCTTGGACGAATGCATCAATTTTAAATGCACGATTCCAGTTTTATGGAATGTTTTTGTGATCATTGTGGGTTTAGGTTTCGCGAAATAAATAAATAATACTTTATATTTTTTCACGTAACCTGGAACTTCGTTTTTAGCTCTGGATATTTAATTATTATGTAGCTGGCTCATATGTTAGCCACCTGTGGTGAATTTTATAAAAAATAAATAAAAAAAATTAATAACGTCTGAAAATGTGTTATTCATTTTTTTAGAGATAAGTTAAAATATTAATATAAGGAATATAAGTTAAAAATAGGTTGGTACTTAAAAATTTATAGATACACTAATATAATTATACGTAATTAAATTTATTTTAACTCAATTCTTTTATTCAAAATCACAATAATGATAAAAAATATAGATTCCGCACAATTCGACTTTTGAATTTTCCCGGTTACTTCTTTGCAACTCTGCGCATGCGCAAACTTAGTGATTTTTATTTTTCTGTTATGTTGGCAATAGAAAAAATTCCCGCCGAATCTAGAGAATTATTTGCGTCGCCATTTTAATGTTTTCATCTTTGTTGATACATTTGCCACCGTTTCTCGGAATTTGTGTTTGTTTCTAATCCAATTTTGAGGAAAAATATTTCATTTAGAATGTATGAGTGATTAAAAATAAAGCAGTATGTTTATTAAACAGGTAATTAGCAAAATTTCTTTAATTATCTTTCACAATCCAAAGCTGTTTTTTTAGAAATTCCGCTACTCCAAAATTTAGGCAGCTTTCGTATCACTTCTAGGTTATAATTTACATTTTTTTATTGAAAAACCCCTGAATTTCTTACAAATCATTAATATTTTCGTAATATTTCCGTTAATTTAATAATTAGACATCAAAATTTATATAAGTCTCATTATTTTTTCGTTTCAAAATCGATTTTTCTTCATGTAAACTTTGCTGTTTGACGTTTCGTCTTTTGTCAGTTTGTTTTACTTTTTACTGATATTTTCACCACTTTCTGGATATTCTGATGTTAAAATTACATTTTTGTGTCTTTGTAAACATTTTAATAAAAATCCATTGTGGAAATGACGTTAAAAGTGAAAATTTGGACTTCTTTTCGAAATTGAAATTTTTCCTGGTCTGTCGTCTACAAATTATCATTATTCTTTATAATTATTATATACATTGCTAATATTGTTAATATAATCAATAATATAAATTCATTAAATAATTTTCTATATCTAATCCCTACAATTTTTCATCCAAGACATTCTTCTATTAATATTTGATAGTTTAAAAGCGATAATTTCTAAGGAAATCAAATTTAATTGTTACTGATAAGAGTATTTTATTTTATTAAATAAGAAATTTATTTTTATTTTTTAGAGTTATTCTTAAGTTAAATGAAAATAGAATCATAATTACAAATTTTAGTTTAAAACCCGTAACGGATTTTTTTTCTGAAAACTGAAAATCCCGAATTTAAAACAAAATTTCGATTTTCGGAAAATTTTTTGTTAAAACGATGTTGTTCCTAAAACCTACTGTTAAAAATTGAATCTATTTCTTATTATTTTCTTTTCAGGTTATTATTCAAGGCTTCAAGTCCTACAGAGAACAGACTGTTGTCGAACCTTTCGATCCCAGACACAATGTAGTTGGTGAGAAGTTAAAAAAATTCTTCTAGTTAAAAAATAAGTAAAATCACTGAAGTCTTAAATCTCTAATCTATTTTTTACAACTTTCTAGTCGGAAGAAACGGTTCAGGGAAGAGTAATTTTTTCTACGCAATTCAATTCGTCCTCAGCGATGAATTTTCTCATTTGCGACCTGAACAGAGACAAGCTTTATTGCATGAAGGAACTGGACCTCGTGTGATTTCTGCTCACGTGGAAATTATTTTTGACAATGCAGATGGAAGACTTCCAGTAAGATAACTTTCTAAATCTGCTCCTCAAATAATATTTATTTTAATACTATATATAAGAATTTAAATAAAAGTATTGGTTATATAAAAAATTAATGATAAACTTTTTAACAGATCGACAAAAACGAAGTTTACTTGCGGCGAGTTATTGGCTCGAAGAAAGATCAGTATTTCCTGAACAAGAAGATTGTGACCCGTAGCGATGTAATGAATTTGTTGGAATCAGCCGGGTTTTCGAGGTCGAATCCGTACTACATTGTGAAACAGGGAAAGGTGCGTTTATTGGATTTTTAACTACGAAATGTATAAGATTTAATAAATGAATATACCATTGAATTATTAACTAAATACTTCGCAGATTAACCAAATGGCCACGGCTCCAGATTCTCAGAGATTGAAACTTTTGAGAGAAGTTGCTGGCACAAGAGTCTACGATGATCGGAGGGAGGAATCCAAATCGATTTTGAAAGAGACTGAGGGCAAGGTTGAAAAGATTGAGGATTTTCTACGAACAATCGGTGAGTTAATTTATTTATCGAGATTTCACCTTTTTGAACTAAAATTGTTTTGTTTGTCCTCAATAAATAAATAATTTCAGAGGAGCGTTTGAAGACACTTGAGGAAGAGAAAGAAGAGCTGAAAGAGTATCAACGCTGGGATAAGCAACGCCGGTGTCTGGAGTACACGATTCATGAACGCGAACTTAAAGAAAATAAGAGAAAGCTCGATGAACTCGAAACTTCTCGTGCGAATAGTGGCGCTGAACAAGCGAAACTTTGTTCGGATGCGAAAAATGCTCAGGAGCAGGTTCGTTCTGCCACAAAGCGGTTAAAGGAAGCCAAGAAGGATGTTCAATCTGCAAAGGAAGAACGCGACACTCTCAGGTACAAATATTGTAAAAGTATTTTAAAATTATAAATTTTTGATTATATATTTAACGAAATTTGAATTTATATAGTGCGGAGCAACAGCAGCTTTTGAAGGAAAAGACGAAATTGACGCTGACGATTAACGATTTGTTGGAAGAGGTCAAGGGTGACAATGACAGCCGCAAAAGAGCTCAGCAAGAATTGGAGAAACTCAAGGCGAATATCGCCGAGAGGGAGAGAGAACTCGAAGCAATCAAGCCTGAGGTATATTAAAATAAAATATTTTAAAAAGAAGGAAGAAATAAACGATTTTAATTCTTTTTTTATTTTTCTAGTACGAAGAGATGAAACGCGTTGAAGAAGAATGCACGAGAGAATTGGCGCTTAAAGAACAGAAACGAAAGGAATTGTACGCGAAGCAAGGTCGAGGCTCACAATTTACGAGCAAGGTAATTAAATCTTGAAGCAGATTAAGAATAGATGTAGATCCAGTAAACATTGGATTGAATTTTATAATTTCTTCAATAAATTTTATTGAATTTCTCAGGATGAAAGGGACAAGTGGATCCAGAATGAATTAAAGCAGCTGAATAAGCAGATTAAAGATAAGGAAGAGCATCAGAGGAAAATCAGCGAGGATTTGAAGAAAGATAGGGAGAAGCAGATCGCTTTGGAAAAGAAGATTGAAGAATTTACGCGTGAGATGGAACAGCAGAGAAAGTCGATTGATGATCACAACAAACAATACTACGACTTGACAAAGGCGAAGGACCAATGTCAAGCAACTCGAAAAGAACAGTCAGTTAATTAATTAAAAGACAAAACTCAGTCATTTCACTGAGTTATTTAAACTAAATATTTCATCCTTTTTTCAGATATCGCCAGGAAAGTGTTTTGCAGCTAAAGATCTCGGGTTTGAAGGAAGATTTGGCGAAAGCTGACCAGAGTCTGAGATCCATGGCTGGAAAGCCGATTCTCAATGGGAGGGACAGTGTTCGCAAAGTTCTTGACACTTTTAGGTATTTTAAATTTTAAATTCATTGAAAAATTGAAATTAAAAGTCTGAAGGAAGCAATTTTTATTTCATTTCTGTTTAAAATATTTGTAGGCAACGACCAGATATGGCGCATGAGGTGAGCAGTTATTACGGACCCGTAATAGAAAATTTCGAATGCGATAAGAGCGTCTACATGGCTGTAGAAGTAACGGCCGGAAATCGGCTTTTCCATCACATTGTCGAGACCGACAAATTCGGGACAAAAATTCTCAAAGAGATGAACAACCAGAAATTGCCTGGGGAAGTTACATTCATGCCTTTGAATCGGCTCCATGTGAAAATTCAAGACTACCCGAAAACTAGTGACGCTATTCCGATGATATCGAGGTTGAACTATGACGCAAAATACGACAAGGCTTTGAGGTAAAATAATCGGACAATGGATGAATTAAATTGTCAAGAATATCTTCCGGATTCAGAAAAATCAAAAAAAATTAAAATCCATTTTTATTATTAATTACTTTTCATTTTTAGATACATTTTCGGAAAGACTCTGATCTGTCGAAACTTGGAGGCAGCCACGAGTCTCGCTCGAACTTCCGGTTTAGACTGTGTCACTCTCGAAGGAGATCAAGTTTCTTCCAAAGGTTCCCTTACCGGCGGTTACTTCAACAGCAATAGGTCGCGTCTTGAGATCCAGAAGACGAGGTCGGAACTGATGGCACAAATCAACGCTTTGGAGGCTCAGTATTCGACTCTGAAGGACGAGATTAGAAAAGCTGATCAAAGTATCAGTTCCTACGTTAGCGAAATGCAGAGAACGGAAACTAAGAACAGCAAAGCCAAGTCAGTTGATCTTTTCAGGATTTTATTCCTGTTTAATTCCAATAAATCAAAAAGCAGTGGGTTCCTTAATTAAATGAACCCTTTCGACTTTCAGAGACATTTACGACAAAATGAAGGGTGAAATCCGAATGATGAAGGAAGAATTGAGCGCGATCGAAAGGTATCGAACCCCGAAGGAGAGAAGCTTAGCCCAGTGCACATCCAACTTGGAAGCCATGCGAGCAACTAAAGAAGGATTGGAAAGCGAATTGCACCAGGACTTGATGGCCCAACTTTCCCACGCTGATCAGCATCAAGTTTGTTACTTTAGATTTTTCGATTGAAGTCCTTCAAGACTTTAGAATCTTTTTAGAATCTGTACTATGATTCTTATTTTAGGTTGATACTCTCAATGACGACATCAGACGTCTGACAAGGGAGAACAAGGAGGCTTTCGCGAAGAGAATGAGGCTCGAGGCTGAAAAGAACAAGTTGGAAAACTTGTTGACGAACAATCTCGTTCGTCGTCATGATGAACTTGTCCAAGCTTTGCAGGAAATTTCGGTCCAGGATCGACAGAGGCAGTTAGATTCCTGCAAAGCCCAACTTGCTGACATCGAAAAGAGACTTGTCAAGGTCAATGCTGATTTCAAATCCCAGAATGAGAAAGTCACAAGTGCGATGAAGAAGGTATAATCGATAAAGAAGTTTTAAATCCATTTTAAGTCGAATCTGATCCCAATGAAAATTCTTGTTTTATTCTCGCAGCAAAAATCCGAGTCCAGCGAAGTGGAAAAGTGGAAAGTGAAAGAAAAAGAAGCCCAGGAGAAGATCGAAGCCGACGCGAAGGATTTGGAAAAGCTCGCGAGCAAGGCGAATATTCTCCAACAGAAAATTACGGAGTGCACCCATAAAATCACAGAACTCGGTGCTTTGCCGAGCCACGAAGCTTACTCCAAGTTTAGTTCCATGTCGACCAAGCAGCTCTTTAGGGAAATGGAAAAGGCAAACAATCATCTGAAGAAATACAGCCATGTCAACAAAAAGGCTTTAGATCAGTTCATGTCTTTCAGCGATCAGAAAGAGAAGCTCGTAAAGCGAAAAGAGGAATTAGATCGCGGGGATGAGAAAATTAAGGAACTGATGTTCGTCCTCGAGCAACGCAAGTGCGAGGCAATTCAGTTTACTTTCAAACAAGTGAGCAAGTATTTCAGCGAAGTTTTTAAGAAACTTGTACCTTCAGGCCATGCGCAGCTGGTGATGAAAACTGCTGATGGGGAAGAAGGCGGTGACGATCCGCCGCCGGAAGTTGCTGATTCGGATAGATTTATCGGCGTTGGTATTCGAGTCTCCTTCACCGGTCACAAAGCCGAGATGAGGGAAATGAATCAGCTCTCAGGAGGGCAAAAATCTCTCGTTGCTTTGGCTCTGATTTTCGCCATTCAAAAATGCGACCCGGCACCTTTTTATCTTTTTGACGAAATCGATCAGGCTTTGGACGCCCAGCACAGAAAAGCTGTCGCTGATATGATTCACGAACTCAGTTCGGACGCACAATTTATTACAACCACTTTCAGGCAAGTATTTTTCAAATATATTGGAACAATTCCTATACTATTGAAGCGATATTTTTTCTACGGTTGTCGAACCCGACGAACCTGTCTCGAATACAATTTAAAAATTTTTTCCACAGGCCTGAATTGCTTCAACACGCGAATAAATTTTACGGAGTCAAATTCCGAAACAAGGTATCTCACGTTGAATGTGTGACACGGGAGGAAGCGGCCGACTTTGTGGAAGACGACACGACCCATGGATAATCAGTGTTCTGCTTCTTTTTCTATCAGGAACTTATCAGAGACTTTTATAAAAAAAAGTGCACGGTCGAATAGTAAATCTATTATTAGATTTTAATCACTTTCTGCAAATTATTTGTAAATTACATCGTAAATGTTCTCTAAAGATCAAGCATCATACTCCAATTCTTTTTTGAAAAAAGGGAGGATAATCGATAATTATGAATTATTAATTTTTTTACGAATAAATTAGTTTAGCGTGGATAGGAATAAAATGTTTGTGTAAGTGATGGAAAATTGTAATTAGGTTTTTAGTTTTGAGATAGGACGAAAAACGAAATGGTCAGTGTGTTTTAATTAAATGGATTGGATAAAGTACTTTTGCGTATATAATAAAGAGGAAATCGTTTTATTTACTTTCCCATTTGATTTTCTATTACAGAAGGACATTAAAATAAATTGTGTCTAGACGAGCCGCTCCTGAACACGTGTTGCATTCGCGGGTCTTATGAATAAGTCGGTAAGTAGGGAAACTCACATTAATTTTTTTTATCTTGTTTTTAAACTGTTTTCTTTAATCTTTGCTTTAATTAATGATTTGCATTAAAAACAGTTGATTTGAACTATTCAAAGGAATGAGGATTTCTATTTTTGGTGGAAATTTCGAGAGGAGCGAAATTTGGAAGAAAGGATTTTCAGAAACGTAGGTGATATATTGATTATGAGATGCGTGACGTCATCGAGGATCACGCCACATACCCGCCCAGGGAATCCCACCTTCCTATTGGTCCATGTGCTATCTCGCTACCGAAACGGCTCACGACCCTCTTTATATGTAAGCCTGAATTGCTTCTTTTGTCGGAAAATTGCTCGCGAAACTACGACGATGCATATATTTGCGTTCTACATTTTATTTCGAGTTTACATAACCGGTTTTCTATTTTCAGTTTCTTGATTTGTTTGCTAAATTTCAATAAAGGTGACAAGATTTACACGCAAAAAACCATAAAAATATTAAACTAATTTCGAGCGTTATGATTTTTTGTACATTTCGATGTTTCGGAAAATTTTTTTTAATTTTGTAAAATATTGAATTTTAAAATTTACTCTTGGTTAATAAGTATTAGTTTGAACAATACAACTAACAATTTTACAAACTCGATGATTTTCCTAGTGAAACCTAAGGATTGAAATTTATTACAAATACGAAATTTTCCGAATCATTCTGGAATTTGTATCCGAACGAAACAGTTTCATTCCAATCTAATCCGAAGAAAGTTTTCAATCCGAATTAATCCGAAACCCATTCAAAATCAATCCGAATGAATCTGCCAATCAGAATTAATAAGAATTAATCCTAACTCAATCCGCATAAATCTGAATTTTTCAGAATCATTCGGATTAATTTTGGCTAGGGTTACGTTCCGACATTTGAATTCCATTTCGAACGCGCCAACAGTTTCACCAACCAGCTTGTCGTTGTCTCTTGCGTCGGCCTCGGAAAATCTCTCCTCATGTAGAACTCACCGACCATTGGTTACACATGCGTTATTGTGTATGTGTGTTTGCCTATCTAGAACGTGGGACATCCGACTCTGCAATCCGGCTCCATACGCAGCTTCAGATCGTTGCTTGTGTAGTAACGCGCGGCTTTTTCATCGCGAGAAAACTAACGAATGAAAAATTACCGCCGTGTTGTTATCCCAACCTCAAAGCGACGGTTTTCCCTTGTCGAGTTTCGTCGCAATTTCAACTCCCTTACGAATCTCCCATCGTGTGTCACGCTCCAAAACAACTTCGCACTTCTCCCACAAAAGGATTCTACCCTAGAAGCCACGTGGTGTAAACTAAACTCTGACGAAATCTGACACCAAATAAGTTAATAAGACAAATTCCTTCAGTTTGCTTCATTTCTCATTTCGTCGAACTCGAACGTCGGTTGTGTTTCCCGAAATCCTACCAATCCTGGAAATATCGACAATTCAGCGAACTGGACGAATTCCTAGAAAAAAATAACCGAGGAACCAAAACCCAATTACGTGAAAATTATTTCTCCGAGTCGCGAGTGTCTTTGTTGTCCTAGGACACGAACGGGAATTCTGTGAAGAGTGAAGTTCATTTTCGGAGAATTGCGAGCTGGGAAAAAAAAGGGAGAAACGGACAATTTCGTGAAATTTGAAAAAAATAATAATAAATAAATAAGGACAAGACTGATATCTGGCACGAATTTCGTTGAGAAGCCAGGGCTGAATGACTTGGTCTCCGGGACCCCGATTTTTTGGTTATCGGCCGGAAAATTTTTAAGAGGATCAAAGATCAAAGATCACTAGTTGAAATCACGCATCTGGCCCATTCACGAGGTGAGGACTCTGAAGAAGTGAAACAGTCGCTCGCTGGCCGTCCGAGGCTCTAGACCGTGGCTACTCTTTATTTTTAATTTTTGGATTCTCATTTTTTTAACTTCCTCTCAACCTTTTTTCTCATACCGCCCCATCTCCCCTCCCACTCCATTCTCCTTCTCAGAATCGTCGCTTTTCTCCGTCACACCGACGGCAGTTGCATTCCAGCCGGAAAAGGACCAAGGACTGGGATCGATTCGATACGGAGTAAAAGCCGGAGGATTTTTTTTCCCAGGAGCTCGCCGAGTTTTCCATCAATAGGTGAGTTTTACTTTTTACGATTTGCTCCACTTGTTTACATTTTTTTGTCTATAATTTAAAAACCTGGAATTCGTACCTCGGAGGAAATTCGAATTCGTCCAATCAGCTGATTTTCTTTGAGGCATCGCTAGTTCGAAAATATTGACCTTGTGAGAAAGTTGAAGAATTTTTTCTCACCTCGATATTTCCGGATGGAATATCTTTCGAAGGCAAACGTGTTGAAGATCCAGAGTCACGTTTCCGGAAATATGAGAGTGGAATTAAGGAAGAAAGGGTGACTGACCTTTCTTTTATAATTTCGGGGGGAAATAAAAGCGGTAAAAGTATATATGGTGGCGTTGAGGTTAGGAAAGAGATTTTTTTAAATCTCCTGAATGTATTGCCAGGACGAATAGAGTTGGAAAATGCAATGATAAATTTTTTATAATAAACTATCAGAATCCGAATATCAAAATTTACCCTTGATTAATAAGTATTAGTTTGAACAATACAACTTACAACTTTACAAACTCGATGCTTTCCCTAGTGAAACCTAAGAAAGAAAGAAGGAATCATCTCGTAATCCAAGGAATCGCATTCAAACGATTTTTTCCTGATAATCATTGTAAAAATGTACGGAAAATGTAAATAGTGAAATTAATTCACTATTTATCTTGCATTATTGAATCACTGTTGAATCATCATTATTGAATTCATTAAAATTAAAAAAAAAGTTTTTTTTTAAATTCTGTTAATAGATTCATTTAAATTTAATTATTTTCATCTTGTACATTATTTTATTAATTACTGCTGTTTAATATTTAATATTAATTTTTAATTAAATATTTATTAATATCTAGTGTTTCTATTAATTTAAATACTTTTATATCTAAGGGATCATCCATAAATTACGTAACAGTTTTTATAAACAACTTATTAATTTTTCTAATTTGTACAATAAATTGCAAATTAATTTTGTCAACTGAAGATTAGCCTCGAAAAAATACTTTTATCGAAAGATTTCGACCTTAAAAATATCTTAATACTGTACGGATAACCCTTGCTCCCATTTAATCTTATTTTCGGGGCAGCCGAATATAATTTACGAGATTGTGTTTCTCCCCACAGGTGCTGATAATATTTTTCAACTTTCTCTCTTTGTTAAATATAACTTTTTCATTAAAAACTCTAGGGAACCTTACTTAAATTACGTAACGCATTTTAGGCCCTCTATAAGACCCCCTCTGCCCCTTTAACAAACCGTAACAAAATATCTCCCCCCCCCCCTTCCCCCTATTGTTTGAACTCTTACGTAATTTAAGCACGGTCCCTATTCAAAAAAAAGAATAAATCTTTTTAAAATTGGAAATCTCTTCCTTTCAATTTTAAATTATTTATTTTTTTTTTTTTTGTAAATTCTATTGTAGATAAAAACAAATTATTCAATTAAAGTATAATTATGCTGATATTTTAATTAAATTCTCGAATTAACGATGCACCATGTAGACTGCATATCTTGTTATTTGAGGACGCAAGTCTGTAATCGATATCAGGATTCCAGGGGGACAATGCGAAATCAGTATAACGTCACGTCGATCTCGAATTATATTATTATGAATCTAGAGAAGTTCAAAGGCCGCAAATTCGTTGGGACAAAAATTCAACACTCGTGAAAATGAATTAAAAAATAAAATGAAACAGATTCCTTATTGATTGTTCCAGTTTCTTTAGAAAAAAAATATTCTATAGCAACAAAGGCGTGGAAAAGATTGACTTGTACACAAGAGTGTTTGATTAGCATTCTTTATCAGTCTTTCATGCATTTCAAAGATATATATATACAATGTGCAATATTCCTATTTCAATTAATAATCGAGAGTTTTTAAAACTCGACTTTTCTTTATAATCTTATTATTGTTTTTGTTTCTGTTAGGTAAAGAGTTAAAGGAAAATAAAAATAGAAATTTTAAAGTGTGTAGGAATTGAATTACTATTATTCATGCCGGGGAAGAATGGGTCCAAACTGGTAAAACGATATTTTACAATGCTAATTGTGTTCAGATTCCAATTTATGTAAACCTATTTTCGCTCGGAATTATTACTTGCTTGACTCATTCGTTATCTTACATAACTTAACTGTTGTGGGAAAGCGGAAAAACAAAGGAAGATTTCTGTTATTTGAAATATTGGAAATACTGGAAAATGAAATTTTAAGTTGACGGATTATAATGTGGTAAAAAACGTAAACAAATTTTAATATATGTTATATTAATTTTACAATGGAATGGTGTATTAAAATTAATTGACGGTATATGCAAATGACTTTACTCACATGTGTATTAAATTTCAATCAGATTTTAATTAATTAATTAAAGATTAAGATTAGCTGTGAATTTAATCTCGGCTGTTCCTTTTAACTATATCTATATTATTTTTGTGCTCATTTGTTGAGCGTTTTGCTGCCGCAGAGAGGAAGCTTTAAGCATTGTTTTCTCAAAACAAAGTTACGGTTATCAATTATATTAAACCAAACTATTTTTATTGTCTCTTGAAACAAATCTTCCATGGTTCATCCTCAAAAAATGAAAAAAAAATTTTTCAAAATTAAAAATAATCATAATTTTTATAATATTCAATAAAATGCATTAATCCTACAGGTCAATCGATTAGACATTTATCAACTGAGAAAAGTTTAAGTAAACCATTTTAAAAATATTGGAAAATATAACGACTGTAAAGCTTTCTCTACGAGGAAGCAAAAAATTTGTAATCTTCAAATTAAAATTCGATTATCGTTGGCCATTGCACTTAAAATTTTTTTTTTAAATGGGCTGTAAAAAGTCAGTCTTCATTGTGGAAGCACGACTACATAATACAGAACTCCATTTACAAGGTCCGAAGTTCAATGTCATAACTCTCGTTATCTCAAACGCAGGGATAAATCTCCAGCTCAAACACGTGCAATTTAACAAGAAAAGGAACTGATTACTGATTACGTTGGAATTGTTCAACAGGTAAAATCAGTGCGGAAATAAATTTTTATGTAACATTTTTCAAATGAAACTAATTTTTTTAGATTTTTTCTATTCCTTCTTGATAAAATAAATATTTATCAATTAATAAATTTAATTTAATAAATTAAAGCCTTTATTCGATTTTAAATGGCGAATAAGAGAGAAAGAAATAATAGGCAATTTGAATTTCGCGCGTTCCGACTGATGCCAGCGCTCTCTAGTGGTTCAAATGAAAGGGCGCGCATTTTGAATCTTGAAATTCGGATTTAAAAAGTGAAAAGAGAAAAATGATCCTCGCAGCTTCTTGAGCAAAGTAAGAAGGTCAATTTGATTGAAAGTGGGTTATTTAGTACCTTTTTTTTTAGTTTTGAGACTGAAAGTGTGGAAAATAGACTTCGTTCATTGTTCTTTGACCTCAGGTGTTACACAATTGCTTTTCCGCACGTTCGATAGTATAACCCACCCACACAAATCTCCACGGACCTTTCTGTTTGGCTTTGACTTATGGACGAGGACGGCCCTGATACCGCAATAGATGTGACACTGCTCTAATATTCTATTTTCGTCTTACTTTAAGAATACGCTTCCCTAAACTTTACTACTCTCAACTGAGACGATTTTCTACTTTTTAATATTTTTATGGAGTTTTCTTTCTTATTTTTGTTATTATTTAAATATTTTTTTTATTAAACAAATTTTTTTTATTAATTTTTTTAAATTTAAAATTAAAGCAAATAAGAATGACAAGTGAAGAATGAGATGAGTCAATTAGCAAGAAATTGTTATTGGTTAAGTAACACTCGCTAATCAGTTCGGTAATAGCTATTAGTTATTGACGATTCTCATTAATGAGTAATTAATCTAATTATCAATCTGACTAATGATGAGTGTGGATTTCAATATGGGAAATTGTTCTCGATTCATTGTCTCGGATAAAGACAATAGCGTATTCAAATTAATCTGAAACTTAAAAATTTTAACTCACTAATTTAGGAGAGTAATTGAACTCCATAATTAAGTAATCAATCAATATGAATTTCTGCAATAAAATAAGTGAATTTTCGTAATTTTATTTTTTTTATTTTAATTAATTAATGAATTTTTTTTTTGTTAAAAAAAATTTTTAATGAGAGAAAAATCTCTGGATCATTAAAGTATTTATTGTGCAAGTTAACCCCGCTTGAAGTCTTAGTTTCCGTGCCTTTTGGACTCGGATACTAATGGGCAAACTGACAATAAACTATTTTTATTGAGCTTTTAAAAAACAAACTTTGTTTGTAAATAACGAATACAAAGAAAAGGGATAATAACGAATTTAAATTTCGCGCCTTTAATTGACGTCATAGTGCAGGAACCAATTAAAAAAAGAGGCGCGAATTTGGAGTATTTAAATTCCGAATTGAAAATTTGAAGAGAATAAGAGATATTTCCCTTTTTCGTTTCCTGTTTTTAATAGTTTTAATATTTATTATTATTTATTATTACTTCTCATGTTTGTTCCTCCGTTTGAAAATTTTTTTTATTCTTTTTTATTTTTATTTATTTTTTATTTTTTTTTATTCTTTCTTTTTTTTATTTAATTTTTGTTTGTACTTTATCTTTTTTTAAATTAACTTTAAAAGACTGATTTAAAAGACTGATTTAAAAACCAGACAAACTGGGAAAAATCCGATTACAATGTAGATTTCGAAACCCTGAGAACATGAATAATGAATTGGATAAAATATGAGCGTTTCCTGCATCGGACGAGTTTCTCGTTCTGTCGAGGATATCAATGGTTATGTGACCCTAATAGTGTGGAATTGACACCTAATGTTATGTCTAGTGCTATATAGAGTGGACTTTGGACGACAAAGACGAGGTTTAACACCCTTACAATCGTCACATAAGTATGAGAGATGAATTGTTACTGACGCAAAGTCACCTTGTCCACTTGCCGAAAGACCTATGCATTCAATACTAAGCGAGTTGAATCGGAATCGTTTTATATTTATAACAAACTTGTTTATGAAACCAAACATCGTACAATCAAATTATTATGTTTCTAGCACTACTTTTTAAATGACATTCCTTTGAATATTTCCCCAACAATTATACATTTTGTAACATTAACGCAACTGTTATATAGCAGTAACATAACTGTTATTTAATGGCAACGTAAGTTTTATATAACGGGGTCGTAACTATTATGTAATTGGGGTCAAGTCTGATATAATAGGGGCGTAATTTCTGTGTAACAGGATCGTAACTATTATGTAACAGGAATGTAACGGTTATATAACGGGAACGTAATTCCTATGGAATAGGAATGTAACTGTTATCTAACGGGAACATAACTATTATGTAACAGGAGCGTAACTGATATGTAACATGAACGTAACTATTATGTAACATGAACGTAACTATTATGTAACAAGAACGTAGCTGTTATGTAACATGAACGTAACTGTTATGTAACAGGAACGAAACTGTTATATAACACGCTTATAACTGTCAACTAACAGGACTATATCTGTTATGTGACAGGAATGTAACAGGAATGTAATGTCTATATATCAGAAATGTAAAATTTGTATTCGTAGAATTGTGTAATTTAGAAATCTGCACTTTTAGAGATAATTCGATAAGACTGGTTGGTGTGCAATGGACTAACAGGAGTCTGGGGTGGTTTTTCTTGCAGTTCATTAATCCCTCGTGAATCCCAAAGAATCCGGAAGTACCGAGATAAGCCGCCACCATGATCGTGGACGACAAACAGTGAGTTTGCGTATTTCGCTGTCAATTGCATCGGCATGTTGGCAGAATGCTTTCTTCCTTTTTCTTCGCCAGTTTAGTCTTTCTTTATACTCAGCACAAACTTGTTACATCATTGTTACACGTTTGTTACATTTTGTTACAAAGTTTTTACTTATTGTTACATTAATTTTATATTTTCTTCAAATAATTACAAGTGATATAAAAGTAAGGTATCAATTGGATTAACAGTGAGTAATGTTACCTAATGTTACTTTTCTGTTATGTAACAAGGATGTAACGAAGTTCTCTGAGTAGATACTTTTATCCTTTCTTAAAGCTCTTTGTGCTTTTAATGCAAATTTTATTTTGCTAGTATTCTTGATTCTAGAGCTAATATAACATTTTGTTACTTAAATGTTCTGAAACATAACGTAATGTAACAATTGTATTTAAATGCATAATAATTGAAGCCATGTTAACCTGATATTAAAATTTAACATTTTTTACATAACAAATATGTTACATAACAGTCATGTTGCAAAATTTCATGACTATAACTTAATTTCGTTGACATAAACAGAGCTCTTGTTTTCCTTTCACTAATAGATATTTATTTTTCTGGTTTTATCAAGAATACATATTACACTAGTTTTTATCTAAGCATTCACCTCTTCTGTTTATATTTTGATGTGGCATGCTGCACGTGTGTCTTGTACAAGTGTTTTTAAATCATCATTAGATATTTTTCTCTACGTTTTTCCTTGTAATAGAATAATTTAGGAAATTATTTCTGTTAAATAAAAAAAAAATTATTATTATCGCAGACAAATTTTTATTTAAAAATTCTTTTACCACTTAATATTTCTGGAAATGAGAATCTAATTTTAACCGTCGTCAATGATTCCAATCTTATCCTTGGAGTAAAATGAATCGGTAGAATAAAAAGTGCGTTCCTTGTGTAATTTTTTTCAGCCTTCATCTTATTTCATTGATACCTTCCGCGTTTATAAATGAAACGCAGAATCATTGAAATTAAAGTGTTTTTAAATAAATCCGTCTCGTAATAAAATAAAAATAAATTTTTATTTTTTATTTATTACTCATTTTTTACTATTTTTTTTTGTAAAGTTTTTTTTATCTCTTCTTTTTTTTTGTTTAATTTATTCCGTTTTGGCCAATTTCAGTTCTCTATTTTTTAAATTTAAATTTATTATTCTTTATTAAACTAAAAAAAATTTTCTTTTTTTATATTTATATATATATTTTTTATTTTATTTTATTTTTTAATTTTCTTATTTCATATTTTTATTAATTTTTTATAAATTGTATTAAAATTAACTCTTTCTTAAGAATACATATAAAAAGAGAACAAGTAACATGCAACTTGAGAATGATTGTCTTAATTACACTAATTGAAGCTTTCTCGCGTCAGCAAAAATACGTGAGGGTCAATGTACATTGAGATTTTCATAATAATGATTTATATTCCGATTAAGTTCTTAATTATAATGAATCTGTTCGTTATTAATCTCGCGATAAGTGGCTCATTTACCTCTTCATATATATCTATCTCATCTTTAAATTTTACGACCTTTGTGCAAAGTGCAGTCTGTTCAAAGTTCTTTTCTTAACTCATCCACATTTATCTTCTTTTCTCCAAATTAAAAAAATTAAACAATTAATAAAAAAAAATTAATATTAATGCAATTTCGATTAAATAATTGTGATTAAAACAAATATTTTATAATATAAAAATACTTGTAGATCTCAGGAACTTTCCAAAAATTATACAAAAAGCAGAAATTTTTTTCCTAGCTTGTTTTTGAAATAACTTAACAATGCTAGCAAAATATAAATTTTTATTTCATATTCCTTCACGGATAAAAAACGTGTCTTGTTTAACCAGATATTGCCGAAATATGATCACCCAAAGTCCACAGAGATAATATTTACATTCCGCAGAGAAAATCTGGCTTTGATCCACAAATATAAAAATCAACTCTCACAAAAAAACAGATTTTAATAAACTACATTTCTTCATTTTTTGTTTGTTTTTTGTTTAAATTATTGTAACTATTTTTCTGATATTAATATTTTGCATCTTCGGATAACTTTATACTTCGTATCAAAATTAATTCTTAATTAATTCTTTTTTTTTTATTTTTAACATAACAGTTGTGTAATAGGAACGTAACATTAGCATAAATATTATATTTCTATTCTCTAAATTCCTAAACTCATAATATTTACATTAAAGTATAGCGAACTCTTCATTAACTCTATTTTTATTATTTTGTAACGATTATATAACAAGAACGTAACATTAGCAACATAAATGTTACATTTATATTTTTTAAACTCCTAGGATCATAATATTCTGCTTAATGTATTATTAGCTCATTATTAATTCTTATTTACTACTACGTAACAATTATGTAACAGGAACGTAACATTTATGTAACTTTAAAATAAATGTCTAAATGTACAAGTGTTTTTAAATCATCATTTTTTTTATAAAACTGTTTATTTTTTTTTAAATTAAATCATCTTCGTAGAAAAGTAGTATACTTAATTTCAAAGAAGATTCATTAATTAGTCATCAGTCTAGACTATGACCTACTGAGACTCATTGATTCGATAAGTTCATTCTTAATAACTTTTGATATCAGCATTTCTTTATGTATAAATTATACGAATAGTGGTGAGTCTCAAGAATATTTACGTCTTTAATTGAACAAATTTGATTGACCTAATCAAAGGTCGAACACGAAAAAAGATAATTTTTTTCCACATTTGCGTATTAAAAACAACAATTCTTCATATTTCGTTATATTTCCTGTTTCAATTTTATCAATAGAAAGTAATAGTTTTCTTACATTTCAAAATTACTATTTTTTTTCTATTTCTTAAATTATTAATATTAAACTTGTCATTTTTATTTCGATAACTAAATATTTAAAAAACATAAAAAATTGTTTAGTGTAAATTAATAGTTTATACTTGTTTATCAATTTTTGTTTTCTTTTTTTTTTTTGCTCAAATTTATCTAGGTGAGATATATTAAATTTATCAGTTTGAAATTTTATTTCTCCGAGTCTAACGTTGCATGTCATAAGGTTTTCACACCTGATCCAATTACTTGGAAGGAACTAACAAGTGGAAACACTTCACGAGGGAATTTACAAACAGATTAGTATAATCTTGTCTACCCTCTAAAGTAGCTTTCAAGAAATTCTTTAAGGCACTTCACCTGCCATTGTTTTGATTCCATTATAAAAAAATTGTTTTCATAATTTTTTAGGATTTTTATTTAATTAAAATATTTTTAAATGTGTAGTCAAAATAAAAAACAGATAAATTATATTAATTTTTATATTTAAATTTACAAAATATATAATTTATATAAATGTTCTACAATTGTTCCATAAATGTAACATCTATGTAGCAGCTATGTAACATTTATATTACAGTAATGTAACAGGAACCTAATTGTTACTTAACACTAATAGAAATGTTTTATAATACTAATATAACTGTTATATAACATTTTTATAAATCACTTATTTATTTTTAAGTTTTTTTTTAAATTAACAATGTTAATCTGTTTAAAAAAAAACGAAATTGTAATTAATTTTTTTAATAAAGCAAAATAGTCAAGGTGTTATTATTGTTAATAAGGGGCAAACATTAAAACCACATTTCTGTATTTAAATAAGATAAAAAGTCAACTCTTCTTTACAACTCGTGAGTTATTAACACGTGTAAATTTACTGAAGACGGACACCTCTTTTATGGACCTCGAACAAAGTCCGTAAAGCGATCAATGCGTTTCTCACCGTAGTTTGTCTTTAACTTTGGATAATATTAAAGAGGGTAGATCAAAATTTTATTTTAAAAATCTATAAAAAAATCACTCTTTTAATAAAAATTTTTTAATTTTAATTTTAAATTATATTTGAATTAAAATTTAAATCATTTTTATTATATTTAAAAAGTAAATATCATGGCAAATATTTTCTAAGTGCAACAATTACATTAGTTTTAATTGGTTGATATCTATTTATAATTATTTCTCTACCTACATTAGGATTCTAATCTGAAAAACTTTATCTAATCAAGATTTTGTCTGTCTTTGTCTATCTCACTTATTTTTTCTATGAAAATATAGATTCAAGAGAGTAAATATTTAAATTGAAAGTACTTTGAACCCACTTATCTAATTTTTTATAATTTTTTTTTATTGAATATTTTAACTCTTGGAATGAAATAAAAAAGATCAAAGTTCTATTTTGTTTTCGCATGGCTGGCACTCGTAACCTTTGTAGCTCGCACTCTTCTCTCGATCGCTTTGCTAATTTTATTTCTAACGAATGCGGCAGGCGAACTCTCACTTCTTCTTTTTCTGTTCTTTAATTTATTCGCTTTGAAGCGAACCTTTCTTACAATTTGTAGTTGTATCTATATATGGTAAAATATTGCAATTTTCAGATAGGTTGAATAATTAAAAAAAAATTCAAAAAAGAAAATAATAATTAAAAAATTTATCATAAAATAAATAATAAATTTATTTTAAAATATATTTTTTATTTAATTTAAAAATAAGGAATTGTTTCTAATAATTGATTTTAATTTTTGCAGAGAAATGGACGGGTTCTGGATAAGTGTAGCGATCCATGCGATCAAGACGTTGTCGTATGTTTACGATATTTTGACGTTTCCGGTTTATTTGATCCTTCAACGGCCATGGGAGAAGAGAAAAGCCTCCAGGCGAATAAAGGCAAAACCTGTAGCGAAGAGCGAAAATTCCATCACCTACAGGAGTATCGATCCCCCTAAATCGATTCACATTCTTTTGGAAACTCAAAAAATCGATACTATGGAAAAAATGCTGAAACTTGTTGCTACTGAACACAGCGGCAAAAGATGTCTTGGCACTAGGCAAATTCTAGCTGATGAGGATGAATTACAGCCCAACGGAAGGGTTTTCAAAAAGGTTTGTACGAGTTCTTAAAAAGAATTCAATTTCTTCATTTTACTCAACAAATATTAAAATTGGAATTTTTTCTCTCTGTATGATTAATCAATTTTTAACTAGAATTATGCGTACAGAGCGAAAAAATATCTAATTCAAATATTTTTCAAGTAAAATCAAAATATTTATTATTGAACTTAGATTTTGAATTTTTCATTTTATGCAGAATATATTCGCTCTAATGTATATTGTTTTTTAAAATTTTATATATAAATTATCAGAGGGAATTTCCAATTGTTAGTTATTAAAAAAAGCCAACAGAAAGAGAAATTTATAAATACTGCCTGAGAAACTTTTGACCCTATGACGTAATTTTTAATAAATCATTTAAATTGGAGAGAAGATAATTCATCGTTAAATTTCAGGCAATTAGTGGATTGGTATTTTGGTGGACAGAAAATAAATTCTCTATTTCCGGTAAACAAAAGAAAAGGATAGAAAAAAATAGGGAAAATAGTAAAAAATAAGTTTAAAAAAAATCTTCAGAAACTAATTTTTTCTTTTTAATTTGCAGTACAAAATGGGCGAGTACAAGTGGAAAACCTTCACGGAAGTGGACAAACTTGCGGCGTCCTTCAGCCGCGGATTGAGAGAACTGGGTCTCACTGTAAAAAAGAATATCGTCATTTTCGCTGAAACGAGGGCAGAATGGATGATCGCAGCCCACGCGTGTTTTAAGCAAAATCTAAGTGTCGTTACGATTTACGCGACTCTGGGTGACGACGCGATTGCTCACGGTGTCAATGAAACTGAAGTTGACACTGTGATAACGAGCCACGAATTGCTTCCAAAATTCAAGAGAATCCTTTCGAGATTACCGGAAGTGAAGACAATTATCTACATGGAGGATCAGTTGAAACCAACTGACACTAAAGACTTCAAGGTCCCGTCAGATTTTCGAAATATCTTTTTTATTATTTAAGGGTGTTGCAGCCAAGTTCTAATCTTAAAAAATTCAATTTTGAAGTTAAATTTTTAATTCTTCGTTTTATGCAAAAAGTATCGAAATTAAATATTTTTTCGCTCTATACGCAATCTTATATTTGAAAAAAGTTTAGCACTACAGAACGAAGAAATATTTATCTATAATTTTCGTTGAGTAAAATGTAGAATTGAATTTTTTGCTTAACACTTGGGTTCAACGCTCTTAAAGATTAAAAATAAATATTAAACATTAAAATACCTAACAATAAAACGATTTTTAATTTTAGGAGGGAGTGAGATTGATTCCATTTTCGGATGTGATCAAAACTGGAAGTGATTCTGCCGCTGCGATGGTTTCTCCAATGAGTGATGACATCGCAATTATAATGTACACTTCCGGATCGACAGGAGTCCCGAAGGGTGTTTTGCTCACCCATAAAAATATTATCTCAACTCTGAAGGCCTTTTGCGACGCTATTGAGATCGAATCAGACGATATTTTCCTGGGATATTTGCCTTTGGCGCACGTTTTTGAACTTCTTTCGGAAAGTGTTTGTCTTTTGATGGGAGTTCCAATTGGGTACAGTTCTCCACTCACGATGATTGATTCAAGCAGTAAAATCCAGAGAGGATCCAAGGGAGACGCTTCCGTTCTTCATCCGACTTGCCTCACTGCAGTTCCGGTAAATTAAATAAAAACGAGTGACTTGAGTGCCTTGAATCGAAATTCTGACCTCAGAGCTCGATTTCCTCATTTTCCTCATGAAATATTATAATTATGTATTTTGCGGCTCTGTGGATCCACTCATTTTTAAAATATTTTTTGGGCAAAATGAGATGATTGAGTTTTCCGTCAAAAATAGGTGAAGTGCTAAACTCAAAGGTAGCCTTCAAATATTCCTGTGATTTTAAACTGATTTTTCTTTTTTTTTTACTTCCAGCTGATCTTGGACAGAATCTCTAAGGGAATTAATGAGAAAGTGAAGAACTCCGGACCCTTCAGACAAGCAATTTTCAACTTCGCCTATGAGTACAAACTGAAATGGTCGAAGCGAGGATATGATACGCCTTTCTTTGATAAGTACATCTTCGGTGCAGCGAAACAAGTTCTCGGTGGAAAAGTTCGACTCATTTTCTCTGGAGGTGCTCCTCTCAGTCCAGACACTCACATGCAGGTCAAACTTTGCCTTTGCGTGCAAGTTATTCAAGGATACGGACTCACGGAAACCACTTCTTGCGCAACTGTCATGGATGGTGAGCTTTTCGCTCCTTTCTACTTTTACGTCCAGTTAAAGGCGTTGAAACTAATTTGTAACTGCAGAAATTCAAGGAAATCAGGGAACTGAAAAAAATTCTGATTTAAAAACACTTTTAGAATAATCAATCTAAATATTTTTATTTATCCGGGAATTTTGTGAGCAAAATTTATTGGACACTGTTGATTTTTTCATGTTATTCAACAAATATTATAATTATGTATTTTTCAACTTTGTAGATCTACTCATTTTTTAAATAGGAATATGCGTTTAATTTGTTATTTTTATTATTTTTTTTTAGCAAAAGACAGAAGTACTGGAAGAGTTGGAGCGCCAAGCACAGTTTGCGATATTCGTTTAGAAAATTGGGAGGAAGCTGGTTACCGAGTAACAGACACGCCTTATCCCAGGGGCGAAATTCTGATTGGAGGTGATAACGTCTCCTGCGGTTATTACAAAGTTCCGGATAAAACGAAAGAGGACTTTTTCCGAGAAGACGGAAAAATGTGGTTTAAATCTGGAGACATTGGCGAAATCCATCCTGACGGCTGTATCAAAATCATAGGTTCGTTTATTTATTATTTATTTATTTATTTATCGGAGATGTAAACAATTTCACTACTTCGATTTGAATGTATTTTAAAGTATTTTATTCACTATATTAACTTCAAGTTTAATTTTACAGATCGTAAGAAGGATTTGGTGAAACTCCAGTTTGGAGAGTACGTCTCTCTGGGAAAAGTTGAGTCAGAGTTGAAAACCTGTCCCCTCGTGGAGAATATTTGCATCTATGGAGATGCTAGCAAAACTTATACAGTGGCTCTCGTCGTCCCGAATCACCGAAGTCTCGAAGAAATAGCGAATAAGCTTGGAATGTCTTCAATGCCCTTCGAAGACCTTTGCAACGATCCTAGGATCGAGAAAGCCGTTCTTAAGGAACTCGTCGAACAAGCCAAAAAATGTGAGCTTTTTTATCATCTTTTATTTTCCTACAGTATATTTTTCACATTGTATTAATTTTACTTAACAAATATTACATTTGGAAACTTTTTCGCTCTGTACGCATATTTCTAAGCTAAATATTCTAAGCTAAATTTCTTTTTGTAGGCAAGCTCGAGAGGTTCGAAATTCCCGGAGCAGTGAAGTTGTGCTCGGAGCAATGGTCGCCAGACATGGGTTTGGTAACGGCGGCTTTTAAACTGAAGCGCAAAGCTGTCGAGGAACGTTACAAGCACGAGATTAGTCGAATGTACGCCTCGTGATCTTATCGGAACCGCGTGAAGAAAGACTCGTGATTTGTTGACTGTAAAACTGAAAGTACCTCCTCGACTGACAGAAATCAGAAATTCACGTCAACTGCGATTGTCAGCGATCATCAGTTTAGTCCCTGTGATGACTAAACAGCCTCGTCTCGCTGATCGCAACCTCAGACCCCAAAAAAAAATACTCTAGATATTCTTTTTTACATCACAGAAAAACCTGAGTTCCAGATGACCTCGAGAAAATTTAACTTGACTTTCATAAGAACCTGACTGGTTCAAAATGATCTCAAGCTCTTCAGTTCGAACCGAAACTTGATTATTTTTTGAATCCATGACATCTTATGCAAGTTACGGCTCTCTTTTCCCGCAGAGTCGAACTTCTTAGTGTTGGCTTCGAGTGTCGTTAGTTCGAGAAAAAAAAAGATAAAGCTTGCTTGTACGTACACGTGTATATAATTATTATAGATTTATAGTCCTATCGGAAATATTCAGAGTATTATATTTACAGAGGCCTCCATCCCCCATCGAAAGCGTCTTATTGAGACCCATTTTTTGAAGATAAACGAAAAACAAAAGAATAGACATATTTTCCGAGCGTATTTCAACAAAAGCTTGATCATCTAAGTTCGCTTCTTTTTCCTGGGAAATATTCTTCCCACAGAGCCGTTAAAAGTCGAGCACAAGTTTTCCTGTACTGATATTTTTAATATGTCATTTTTGTAATTAAATCGGACCTCCGATATCACTGAAATTTCCAAGCGAGTGAGTCTCGAACATTTTTTTTGATAATTCTGTATCTGTTTTGGGAATTTTTAAAAATCTTTAATAGAGTTTTAGAAAATAAGACGAGGCGCCGGATATGGTAATATTACCAGTGAAATAACGGCAATTTACGGGTAGATTGCCAGATGATTATTGATAAGTTACTCGGACAGTTAAATTTCCGAAATATTATCGAAATTTACCGAGACGGAATTTTTTACTGAGTAGATTTTGAAGAATATCGTAATTTACCGCAACCACACAAAAGTTTTCTCTTCCATTGCTTTCGATTTACGTTTTTTTAAAATTTAAGGTACCACTACTTACGGTCAAAGAAACGTAACTCGCTGTAACTTGTGTCATGTTGACGTAAATTTTGTTAACATACCATAAATTTGGACAAAGTTGCGCAAAGCTTTTCTTGTAACTTGTGATAATACTCTGTAACTCACGATAAATCGTGATAAGTCATTGTAAATCACGATAAATTATTGTAAGACGCGGTAAATTTTGTTAAGTTATGGTAAGTCGATGTAACGATTTTTTTAATAGGCAGATCTGCATATATTGTGCCGAGTAATTCTTGGATAAATTTTCCAAAAGAATATTTTACCTGTGAACATATCGGTGAGAAGTGAATATTTAAATGGTGCAAAAGCGACTCTCGTCGCACTCTTACATTATTCGTAATCGTCTAACTTATTTCTTAGTTCTGTGAACTGAGTTTAAGATAAACAATCTCGAGAGTGATGAATGATATTAAAGTAAATTTTTTTTTTTGTAAATAAAAGAATTAAAGAGCATCGCGAATAATGAGATGATCCGACAAGGACCGAATTTCTGCATTGCTGCGCCTATTGTACAGTATTTTACAAATACTTTATTCCGTTTCTATATTGTGGTCGAATAAGAATCCTGAACTAATTGTAGAAGTATCGGAATTTTGCAAAAGGGCAATTGGGAAAATTCTATTCGAATGAAACTTAATGAAAGGCGTCGATTATCTGAGTTTTTAATTATTGTGAGGTCCCGATTTTTCTTCGAATTTGTAAATTATACTTTCGAGAAAGTTTGTCGGTAGATTTTTAAATATTTAAAAAAATAATGTTGGATGTCCTTCAGAGAGTTTTTCCATGTTTAGGAAGCGAAGGGGAAATTTTGGAAAGCCATTCCGTTGGGGGTTTTTTCTTTTTTCGACTCGGGAAGAGAATAATTGTCCAGCGTGTTTGCTTTTGTGTGCTTGCGGATGTGTGCCTTGTAGTTGAGTGAATATTCGCATGAAGAGTGGCTAAGGGAGTAGAATTAATTAGATTTTAAAATTGTAAGCAGAATAAGGTTCCTGCTCAGTGTGGATCAGTGGATTTCGAAATTATGTGTTGTTATGAGGTAATCAGACCCTTGTAATGTTACCTAGAAGTAAAGGCGAACGAATAATGTTTAGTATATAATATTGTCTATATGATAGAACTTGTGAAATAAATGTACAAACCTTCCAAAATATTTTCTTTGTTATTGTTATCTTATAGAAAATAATCTCGATAAGGTAGGGATCGAATAATTGGTTTATTAAATTTTCTCTATTTTTTTAAACATTTCCAAAAATCCAAAAAGAACAGATTTTTTTATTCTCAAAAATTTGAAAATAATTCACAGCGAATTCAGTTTTGAATCTCCCGCCGAGGAAAATTATAAAATCACTGGATGTTATATAAATATTTTAAATAACGATCTAATTGTTATTTTTCTGCATTAAAATACAATTATTTATTAATAGTAAGTAAAACAATATGTTTAGCATTTCAAAAATTCCCGCGCAATTCGACGAAAAAAGATTTTTGCCGGACGCAAGCGCGGAATTTTTCTGTGACGCATCTTCCGACGTTAAACCGGAAAAGGTTCGTCCGCCATTTTGTAATATTAGTTTTCGCTTGTATGTGCGTGGGTGCAGACCGAAATCTGTTACGAGTGACAATTCCAAGTTCCTAAAACGTAGTTAAATCGTTTTAATCGATTAATTAGTAGGGTTTTTGAATTCTAATCACCTCTAGGAAGAAATGGGACGCAAGAAGAAGAAGCAGTCAAGGCCCTGGTGCTGGTATCCTTTATTATAAAATTTTAAAACTGCATAAAGTAAAAATGTCCGTCGACGTCTGCCCTTTTTACGTAACTTTCGTTTTAGGTTGTTGCGACACTCTCTGACATTTAGTTTGTTTGTCAACGAGATTTACACGAGCTGAAAATAATCATTGAGTATGTAAATTTATTCCTGAGATTTGCAGTGCTTGATTTTTTTTCTCTTCCATTTTGCGCATACAATCGAATGTATCTGACGTTTTTCGACGCGTCAGAGAAACGAGAGGAATTTGCGAAATTATCTTGACGAAATTTTCAGATTGAGAAATGGTTAGTCGGATCCTTGTTAGAAATTCGCTTTTTGTATCTGATTTTTGCCACTTTTTCGACAAATTTCGAAGCTGGAGGAATTTCTTTTCTTCTTTTGGAAAAGAAAGGGAGACTTGGGTTTTAAATTTAGAATCCATATGGATTTGTGGATTATAGGTTCTACTTTCAAAATTCGATGTCATTGTTATTTATTTTATTCGAGAAAAATTATAATTAGGTTGGCAATTTATCCGCGTGCTACAGAGCGCGGGAAACATTGCATTGACAATTAATAATATTCAAATATAAAAAGAATACAAAATTACATGATTACAGTTTGAAATTCAACAATTTTAGGCCCTTCAAATAAACATTTTTTTCTATTTTAAGACAAGTACTTTTGATTGGATCAAGTTTTGAAAAATTGTCGGTATTTTTTTTTAAATTTATTGTGATGTTAAAGATATTAAGGGATTTCATGTCAGTTCAAGGAATTTTAGGGAATTTCTGAGTATTTAAATATATTTAATGGTATTTTAATAGACTTAAGAATATTTTATAGAATTTCGGAGCATTTTACGACATTTATTTGAATTTTAAAGAATATTAATGGCAGAGAGAAACTGAGAGTAAACATGCCCAGAAGAGGCCCAACTATTAGTATAGTGATGCTTGGGTGGCCAAATTGTGTATCAAGGTCCGAAAGTAGCATAGAAATAAACCAAAATCTAGCCAGTTTTATTTTTATTCTAGGTATTCATTGCATTATTTAAATTTTAAAATCTTCATAGATTTTAAAACCAGATTAAAACTGAATATATATCTTGAATTAAGGCACAGTCCCATGTTGGCAGAAAACGTCGGCGTAAAGCAGAAAGTCATGAGAGTAAAAGAGGCAAACAGATCTGTCTATCTTGATCACTCTTATGAGTTTCAGTTTTACGCTGACGTTTTCTGCTGACATGGGACTGCATCTTTACTCTTAAAAATATTTTTGCTACCGCAAAAACCAAAAACCACCTTTCTGATTTCAAATCTAATAATTTTTTGTACTAGATCTGAAATACATGTCACGTTTTGGATTTCTAAACATTTTCTTTTTTTTTTACATAAAATACTTTTCTCAATTTCTGATGTAGTTACAAAACTTTCATAAGTATTATTTTTTAAATTTATAACTCAACTTCAGAAGTACCTACTGAATTTGAAAGTTTTAATTTAGTTTAACAAAAAATATACTTTCAAACCCAGCGAAGATAATACAATTACAAATTTTAGTTTTATAAAAGGATAAAAGCTGATAAAAGCACCGCAAACTTTAAAATAATTAGTTAAAGCATATATTAATGAATTCTATTTTAAATTGAAACTAATTGTCATAGTGTTATCATATTTAATGATACGCGTTAATATACTACTTTTAGAAATTGGCAGTATATTTATCCTTTTATAAAACTAAAATTTGTAATTTTATTATCTCTGCTGGGTTTGAAAGTATATTTTTTGTGAAACTAAATTAAATGATAATCTTTCAAATTATTAGGCTTGAAATCAGAAAAATGCACAATAAAAAAAAGTTTTACTATTAGGTTGATCTTGTTTTTATTTTTGCCTTAAATTAAGCTGATGTTTAAAATTTAACCAGAATTAGTTCTTAAAAAAAGCCATTATGGGTCTTGTGTTTGAAATTAGACACAAGCATGGCTAACTCTTAGCCTTTCGTATTAAAAACAACCCTCACTTGGTCTTCGACCTGAGGAAGCGAGATTTGGGTTGTAAATAAGAAACTAATAAAGCTTACAAAATGAAAACTTAAATGGGATTTTACAAAACAGATCTTAAGGCGGTATATACATTTAAAATTATGAAATGTTTAATTAAACCCCAAAAAATTCAAAAAAAACTTTCCAAACACAAATTGTAAATTCCTTGACTACTTAATTCTAAAAAGGTATTGCAACCGTGAATTTGACGACGAGAAGATTCTGATTCAGCATCAGAAAGCTAAACATTTCAAGTGCCACATTTGTCATAAAAAGCTATACACTGGTCCTGGACTTAGTATACATTGTATGCAGGTAATATTTATTCTCCATCAAAATACTAATTCTTATGACAAAAATACAACTTTCGAAGAAATTACTTAATCAAAATTAATTACAGGTGCATAAGGAGGCGATAGACAAAGTGCCGAATTCCCTACCGAATCGCAGCAATATTGAGATAGAAATTTACGGAATGGAGGGTATTCCTCCAAATGACGCGAAGGAACACGAGAGACAAAGAAATGGAACTCGAGCAGGATCTCCAAGTTCCGGGGAAGACGAACCTGCGCAGAAAAAGTCGAAACCCGAGGGACTTTTGGGTTCAGCTCCAGGAGCGATGAACTCAAACTCTTCTGTGATGTCTGGAGGAATGCCTGGAATGCAGGGACATCCGGGAATGCCTCAAATGGGCCAGTTTCCACCGCCCATGCATCATATGATGGGACACATGGGCCACGTGGGGCCACCCTTCATGGGACCCGGGTAAGAATTCAAAAACTCATTCATCTTTTAAGGGCATGTATTACTTACCCGATCCCTACCTTACCGACATTTTTTCTCTGTAACGCTACGTCTACATTTATAAAGATATCAAATTGAAAATTTATAAAATTAAAGAAAATATGCTAATGTATGTTTGTCTGGTCTTCAATTTTTGTAAAAATAAAAAATTTTTTTTTAATTTCAATATTTAGGACTCGACAAACGTACGTTAAGGCTTTAGCTTCAAATATAGAAATTTTCAATGCGGTATCTCAATAAATGTAGATGTGTAGCATTACAGAGAAAAAAATGTCGGTAAGATAGGGATCGGGTAAGTAATACATGCCCTTCAAATCGTTTGATTAAAATTTTTTATTCAAATTTTATTGACTTGGATTCGAAGTAAAAGTTTTTTTTTTCCTTTCAGCTAGATAGCCTAGTATTTTAGTTTTGTTTTAAGTTTGTTTCAATTCTTTGTCACCTTATTTCTCACCTATTTCTTATTAAAACACCTATTCACCTTTTTTAATTACGTGCTTTGATAACTGCGATGTTAATTTTTGTCTTTCCCTTTTTGATTTTGATAAATCAATAAATGTTGAAACTCAATTATCTCAAAAACCAAACTGGCCTATCCACTTATTGTTTATTTATCATTATGATTTATAATATTGTCTAACTTTTTTTACAGCATGATGGGTGGAATGCCAGGCATGCCTCCGGGAATGCAACCGCCAGTGAGTGGCGCCTCTGTGCCTCCGTCGCGACCTCTATTTCCAAGTGCTGCTGCAGTATCGACTGCATCCACTTCTGTGAGCTCAGCACAACCACTCGGTGCAGATTTCAAACCCATCACCTCAATCGCGGGTGGTTCCATTGGACCTATGAAGCCCACATTCCCCGCTTACGGCGGATCTGACGGTTCTGCGAATAGCCACTCTGGCGAACAGAAAGTCAATCTCATCGCCACCACTGGCGCTGCTAGTAAAATAGTTCATCCCCCCGAAGATCTCAGTCTCGTAAGTACTACTTCCAAGAATCTCCAAAAACGTAAACAGTCAGGGCCATCTGAACATTTCTGTTTGATTTTTGTTGTGTTTAAAAATTTTTTCCCTCATTTCTCATTAATTTTATTCAATAGGAGGAAATTCGGGCAAGATTACCGAAGTATCAGCGTCGGCAAAACGAGGAGTCTCGCTCTAGTCAGGCCGAGGCTGCTCAGCAACACGCTGCTGCTCTTCATCATCAGCACCAGCAACACCAACAACAGCAGCAACAACAACAGCAGCAGCAGCAACAACAGCACCAGCAGCAACAACAAGCAGTCGCGAATGCCGCTGCAGCCTTTCAGGATCAGCAGCAGCGACAACAGGCCGCCTTAAGTGCCTTACAACAGCAACAACAAAGGTTTCAAAGGCCACAGACAGTTATGGTTCCGGCATCCGCCGGAATGCCAGTTAGTTCCGTAGCTCTGATGGCACCGCTCATGCGACCAACCATGACGCTCGCTGCGCCTGCGCTCATTCATGGAGGTAACATGATGCGACCGCCCCCCATGGGCCTGCCACCAGGTAAGTTTCCCAGATTCTTCGTCCAAAATCCCCTCTCTCGTAACACTGACCTCGATATCTCGATATGAACATTATCCACGAATCTCCCTAGCTCCGACCCTATCTTTTATAACCCTATCATTGTCGATCTGTCGATTTGTAAGCTATCAGAACGCGAATTGTGTACATATCTATTATCTTTTATCTATTCGTATCTTAGTGAGATTAATAGCTGCAAAGCTAAAACTTCCGGAACAGTGCGAAGAGCATCCGTTCTCTGCTGAGAACAAAAATACGAGAGCTTAGCTGAGTGAACTTTGCCCTGTTCCATTTATTCCCCGTAGTCTTTTTTCGAATTTGATATTTCTTTTTATTTTTTATTGTTACGTTATTATTGTTACTGTTATTGTTATTATTATCTTGAGTTTCGGATGATGCTCGACTATGCCGTGTAGAGTGTGAATGAACATAAAGAATGGACTAGAATCCTGTGATTGATTTAAGTTTCAGTTTCAGTTTCAAAAGCCAAAATTCTTGTCATGTTTCTCAAAGTTATTTAGTGAGATGATTTAAAGTTCACCCGACATGCTCGAGGTATTTTCGCACTTCCCGGAAACTTCTTTTCTTTTTTTTTTTTTTTTAATTTGTCTGTTTGCTAGAATCGCCTTGAGCTAGTTCTGTGTAAATGACGTGGTTTCGGAAGGAAAATAATGAATGGGTCAAGAAGTGAGGGTGAGATTCTGGGTGACGAGATGGGAATTAGGATACTTACCATTATTCTACTGAAGAACTGTATTCCCAACGCGGTCTCCGTACTCTACTGCGCATGCGCCGCGCTCGGCATCTGATTGGTTGTTGAGCCCAGCGCATGCGCAGTAGAGTATGGAGCCCACGTTGGGAGCACTGGTGTCCATATCCATGTTTTTGTCGATATCCTATAACTACTGAAGAAGTAAAGGGGATACTTACCATTATACTACCGAAGATACTTTTCAGGGCATACAAAAAAAAATTAAAACTGTTCTCGTCACTTGGGCTGAGTTTGAAAGAAAGTAACGACTGGATATGAATGTAAATGAGAGTAATCGATGCGTGAAAGAATAAGAAACGCTCAGGATTCACCCTTTTGCTGAATTAACAGCGTTCTCTACCTTTTACGTTTTAACGGTGCGTTTGCAGGGCGCCCGGTCACTCCTTGGTGAGTGTCGAACGAACCCCAGTCTGGTTACTAAAACCGTGTTTTAGACAAGTGCAACAAGGTTGGTCCTTAGCAAATAGCATGCCGTGACATGGCCTATCTATATATCATATTATTATGAATATTTTAATTACCATCATTGTCATACCGTCATCGTATACTCATCATTCTATTACCATCAATGCCACACTCATTGCTATTCTTTTTATTTCCAAGATTCGCTATAATCGAAGGTCGAGCGGCTTCTCAAAAACAAATTAATCACTTTTTTCGATTAGATAAACTTTTTTAATTCTTCCCACTATTCTGGAGAGCGATTACCTAGTTTAAGAAAAATATTTTCCGTGCGCTTTTTAATTTGAATCTTTTTGATTCGGAGGGTAAAAAGGAAAGAATTAGATAATCGCCTCCCTGCTTTCCCATTATTTCACTTCTAACTAATAATTTCGGCCACTCGACCCTTTTTCTTTAATTTTCTTTCTTTAATTTTCTTTTTCTTTAACTCGTTATTTAATTTGCGCTTTCTTAATCATCTCTCCTCTATTTTGAGCTCGCGATCATTCTGCCATTCCTCGCCGAAGTAACCGTTTCCTCTATCTGTCTCTCTCTTTCTCTCTTTCTCTCTCTATTCTTTCTTTTAACGTATTGATAGCTTGACATCCTGGTGTTGTGAAAAAGTAGAAATGATCGCTTTCTTTGGGCACGGTATCGCTCTCAGCCATTCAAGATTTTCGTTCGGAGAATTGATGCACTTTTTTCATGAAACTGTCCCTTCCTTTCCTTGTTTAATTCAGATAGGATGTGACATCCCCTTCCCTTGCTTACTTTCACGCGATTACCAACATTTTTGATAAAGATATTTGTATTATATTGATAAGATTTTTGTTTTTATTAGAAGATTTCTAGATTCAAGGTCTAATCTTTAATTGAACGTTTCAGAGGAAAGGAAGAGCTTTTTTTTTATTTCGTGATTTGATTTTGAAAGAGGAGTAAAAATTAATTATCACCTTTTCGTGAAAAGATTTGCAACATGAACGAACGCGCAGTAATTTATCTTTATCATTCACGCACACTTATTATTATAGCCTAGCTTTTGTGTAACACATTAATGATTTAGATAAGTTGAGCTCTAAAAACAGACAGTAAGTAAATGATATTCACATATACCAAGTATATTACTGTATAATTATTTATTTATCTCTTTATTTACATTCCTCATTACTACTAACGATTGGGAGATAATGGTGGTCCTCTACACGTTCCTCCTTTTGTTTCTTAATCGCGAGGGTTCCTCCAATGCTTGACGAGACGTCTTTTGGCGGGCAAAAGACGACTTTGATCCGACAGTCTCGAAAGGGAAGGCGTAATTTTTTAAGTTAAACTTGTGTGAACACCAGTTTTTGCTTTGACCGATTTTAAGCATTATTATTATAAG
Source organism: Synergus japonicus (assembly GCA_900474275.1). NCBI lineage: Eukaryota > Metazoa > Arthropoda > Insecta > Hymenoptera > Cynipidae > Synergus > Synergus japonicus. The sequence goes on from UCOH01000659.1 coordinate 50,324, forward strand.
TAAATTATTTTCTTTCGCCGGTTTGCCTTTCGATTCTGGCCTCCTAGAGAGTTAAAGAAAATATATTCTTTATGCAGAAAGCTCGGGTGACAGCCGAGATTTTTTAGCAGAGTTGACGCCACGTGAAGAGTTGAAGCAGCCAGTTGGCTGCTCCATAGCCTCGAACGAATGTTTCTGTATGGTGTGAAGTTTTTGTGTGGTAGCACCTTCATCTCGGTTTGTTGTGGATTTCAATGTATATTGGCACATGTGCATGCTTTCCTCTTTAGTTCATAGCGAGACTCCCAGTAACTAACAAAGTCGCTGATTAGAAGTAAAGAGGGCTCTCATCAGTATACAATCAATTCAATCCGGTGCTTGCGTAGCTCTTCATTTTTAATATAGAAATTCTAAGTCGTCTTTTGGATTATCACACTTTGAAATCTTGAATCGATCGTTGCTATCCCCCATACAAAGTTACAGATTCATTTTTCCTGAAACTACTTGTCCCCAATTATTTTTCAATGGCTAGAGTATTTTACAACTGGGTTTCATAAAATTTTCGTTTCCTGTTTTTCTTTTCAACTTTCCTGTCAATTCTAATTTATACAATTTTGTATATACAGCTAAAATATCACTTTTATATATAAGTTAAGCGTTTTTCTCTTTATATCATTGGGCAGAGGAATCCAGTATCTTTAAGGTCCACTATTTTAATTTTAATCTCGTTTCCTGATTAACATTAAGAATCGAAATGAAATTCACAAAAATAAAAAAAAAGCCAAGCAACGGTCGATCGGAACAGTGCAGAGTCTCCAAAAGACTTAGATCCACCGATAGAACATCCGGCGTCCGTAAAAAATCCTTAGCGCATGGTCGGCTGTCACCCGAAAAGCTTCCGAGCCAAGGGACTCGACCAAGGCTCCTAACGATGAGCTGGACCCTGGTCTTGTCCCGAATCTCGCAGAACGTAAGTACACAAACGACCACCTCTAGGAGCAATTCCTCATCGGTCGAATGCCACTTGAAACCGAGCAGTACGCTCGAAATTTCCAATTGTAAGGGCGTCCTTAATAATTTGCTCTTCTGGTTTGCAGGTATGTTAGGAGCCTTGCCTCCGGGTGCAATGCATCCCGCCTTCGCAACGCCCATGGGATTCCCTGGCGGTCCTATGCTAGCACCGATGATGCACCCGCGTTTCAGATGATCGCCCCCTATGGACGGGCCCAATCCACCCCTGCACTTCGTGCTATGGGCTCGCCCCTAACTCCTCTTTAGGGTCCGGAGCTGAAACTCGCCACCGCGAAACGAGATAACAAGTGGCGCTACTACATGGACTCATCGAGGTGCTACAGAAACTACGGCGACGCCAGGCACTCCACGAAGTTGACATCAGCCGAAGTTAGCAAAATCTTTGTTTTCTTATTATTATTATTATTATGACCATCATCGTCACTTCGGGGCCTGAGTCTTGACCCTGGAAATGGAGGTCTCTCCAGAGAGACTTTGTTTTTAGAATAGATGCATTTTTAGCCCATTTCCATTGGTGAAATTCTCAGGCTCTGAACCTGTGTCGTCGTCTCGGAGAGACGCGAACGCGGCCAGGTGGCGCTTCACGCTGTCGCTAGCGATTCTGACAATGAGCGAAGCTTCGAATATAATTTCCGGCATCAATTAGAGATTGAAATATTACCTTTCTGAGTTTTAATTTCAATTTAAGGCCATGTATCGGTTATATCTAATCCTGCATATTTACATTGTTAAAAAAATTATTAATTCTTTTTTTTTATCTTCATTAAATGTAAAAATGGCATTGTAGGCAATTGGATGATTGATACATGACCTTAATATTTGAGAACTCGCAAAAGTATATTTTAAATTCTCGAAAATGTTATGACCAGTTACAATACTCTGTAGAGTTCCTCGCATTAGCATAATATTAAGAGACACTGAACTATGATTTGTTCTAGTCGCAGCGTGGAGGTTCTGTCGCCTCAGGTTAGTCGCATATTTTATTTTGTTAAATCGCTCAGAGCGAGTCCATCCGGGCATATCTTGATTCTCCTTAAGTGAAGCTTGATGTTGAGATTAAATTTAGACTGTGATCAAATAAAATGGAGGCCAGAAAATGGACTCGCTCTGAAATGCCCTTCTTTGCAAGGAACATGTTGACGACGGATGAGTGAGTGGTAAGTACGGAGGGTGCTCTTAAAATGAAACGGACACCGGCTCTCTACACTCGACTCACTACATTTTATCCACTTTCCAACCCAATCAACATCCTCACTCCCCGGTCGAAGATTCAGATTTGCAGCTCCTGTTTTAGGCTAGGTATTTTAAAATAAAAAATTATCGTCGCTTCTCAGCCGTGAAGATCGCTTTCAACTGAGAGTAACAAAATTCTATGGATTTAGTAAAATTTCGCGAAACAATGATTATTGGAACTAGAATCGAATCCTTGATCGGAGATGTGCGTTCTCACCTGCGCGAATTCTTTCGAAGATTCGGTTCTTGCAATTTCTGTTTCCTCACGTCCCCTTCTCTCAAATCCAGTGTCGACTGTCCGCTAGTCTCTTCTCTCGATTCTTGTTTCTCTTTCCTTTTCTTTCTCTCTATTGATATACCGAAAAAAACGTGTACGTACCTGCTCTACGCATTGTTATTAAATTATACACTTTCCTTTCAGGGATCGTTCTGCCGAGTCACTTTTTTAAATAGGAAAAACAGTGTGGGTCTTAAAGCACAGAAGGATCATTTTTCTGAGTAAATAGTTTTGAAGAAACTCGGCAGGACTGTCTTTTTCTTCCGCAAAATTTAAACATGTAGAAAAGTTCTGTTATTGAGTGTCATATTATCGACTGTTCCGAATAAAGTTCTGTGGAAAGCTCGAAAAACTGGGCATAGTTTGCTGTTCTCAGAAAGCTGAAGAATCGGCCTCTCTTAATTTGGAATTTTTGAAAGATGTGTAAAATATGAATAAGTGAGATGATATTGTATAAAAAGGAAAAATAATGCTAAAAGATAAAACCGGCAGGTTTGAGCTTTCTGAGAACAGTGGGCGACAGCCACATATTGTTTCAACCAATCACAGCTCTGATCGCTGTTGGACCTTCCGGTCCCTTGCCACAAGGCAGGCGATTGTTTGGACCTACCGTCTTTGAGTCAACAACAACGAGTTTCAGTTTTATCTATCTTTTTCCGAAACTGCTTATCAGAATGTCATTCTTCAATTTTTTTTTCTTCTTTAAAAGATCTCAGAGATATTATTTAACGATTTAAACTCAAATTTGCAATTTTAATTTGGAGCACTTTTTATACGGAGCGAAGGTTCACCTCTCTTAGTAACTTTTTCTATGGCTTTAATTACAAAGAAATTTTAAAAAAATAATAGGAATATCTAGTTTTCAAATCTGAACCTGAGACCTCGATTGTTTGACTTGATGGACGCGTGGCTGGACCGAGAAACAATATTAATTCACGTTAATCTGTAAGGAACGCGAGAGAAGATTATTAACCGAATCGTCGATCGTTCGAAGTGCCGATAAAATTTTTAAGTTTTCTAATTGTAAATGTTGATGGAAACTTTTTGAAATTATTGTTTTTTTTTTTTTTAATTTCCACTTTCGACACTTCGACCGTTCGACGAATGCTTAACAGGCTCTGTGTGTACACCGGTAATATTATATATACATATATTTATATTATGTCTATCTTACTTACAAAAGTGCGCAAGAACCCGCTAAAAAAAAAGAAATGTCCTTTTATCTCCAATTGTCTTTTATTGGTGAACAGCGGACGCACGTCTCGCTAAATGGGGAAACGCTTTTTTAGCAACCCGGTAACTCCTGGTGACTCTTCCTAATCTGCAAAAGCAACCGTCGCTAAACGAGTAATCCGCAGCAGAGTCGTAAATAGGAAGTGCTAGAGGTAATGTCACAAAATTTTTTTTTCATTCTAGTTATAACTAGCTTTTTATAAGAGTAAGAATTTAATAAAAGCGATCTATATCAGTTAGATTTTCCACCTGATCAATTTTAAAATCTGACCCTTTTTTATTTCTCGTTTCTTTGGCCTTTTAACATTTCTTGCTTTATTTTTATTCCTTTTTTTTACTTTCCTCATTTAACTCTCTGTTTTATCGTTTTATATTTAAATTAATTAATTTTTTATTTATTTATAATTAAATAATTATATTAAACTCGTAAGATGTTGTTGTCAAAAGTCGAGTATCGATTTAGTCCCTAGTTACGGCTCTGGCACCTAGAATGTCTAGAAATCTACAAATGTTCTTTTCAGCCAACGACGGACACTCGCTCAGAGAGAAAATGAAAGTAAGAAAAGGAAGTTGTTTTTTTTGTCTTTTTTTTTTTTTTTTAAAGACGAGAATATTGGTGAATTTCACACGAGGATGTATCTCTAGGAGATATAATAAAGATGTTGATTCGTATAAAAAAAATGGTGTCACGAAGATAGACTTGACCGATAAAGACGTTGAGAATTAAAAAAAAATGTAATGAAAATTTAATTTATTGAATGACGTATTTATCGATCATTGCTGTCTGAGTTCTTTTAATTTCCCTACCTCTTTATTCTTCTATGCAAAAGACTCTCTTCGAAATTAACATTGTGCAAATTAGCCCTTAAGGAGTTAAATGATTTATAGCTTCTAAAAAGTTCTCTATCTTGAAACAGATTTTAACCTTGGAATAAATGCATTTTATTAATCTTTTAAGCTGTAATAATAAAGATAGATATCGATGATTTAATGGAAATTGTATTTTCTAACAAAGAGAGCTTTTTTTCAGGTCAAAGTTCAATTTCGAAGACTTCTGCGAATTGGGTAGACCTTCAGGAATGGTAAATCAATTGCAGCTCTGTTAGAACCTTTATGTTAATTTCGTTCCAGTTCACGCCACTTGCACCAATATGCCAATCAGAATCGATTTTGGATTTCAGTGCAAGATTGAGAAGAATGGTAATTTGTGAAATAGAGAGCAGTGATAGGATAAAGTCATTTTAAACATTTGTTCGTGGAATTTTAAGACGTTTTCGATATCTTATTACTACTGAAGAAGTAATGGGGATACTTACCATTATACTACCGAAGATACTTTTTAGGACTGTTTGAAATCATTTCAGAATATATTTTATTGATTTTCAGACAGTCCAACCTAGACTAAATTCCCAACCCTGACATTTTTTTTTGAAATGCTCATAACTTTTTTCTCTAACGTCGTATTAATTTATGCCTGTTAGAAAAAAGTTTCGTAATCTTCACACCTTTTAAACCACATGCTTTAATTGCCTCAATTATTTCTTAAGTGAAAGTTATGGGCAAAAGTCCAAAAAAGTGTCCAACTCTGACGACACTCCCCTATTTGAATATTATTAATTGTCCATGCAATATTTCCCGCGAGTTGTAGCACGTATACATCTACATTAATCTAAAAATGATTCAAGGATCGTAGAAAAGAATTACATTTCTAGATCGCTGGTTAGAGGTCGACCTTTTTCTCTCTTTCTGGTTGGCATTCACATAATCGAGAGATTATGTCGACAGAGACAATCCAGCGATCATGAGTCGATTATACACCGTCTGGATAAACATAAAAATATTGTTATTTCTGCCTTTTCTTGCAGATCTAAGATGCAGACGTGATTTCATGGTCTAGAAACTAGGAGAACGAGAATTCTATTCAGAATTCGTGGAATTGAGAGGACGTTTAGCTTCAGCTTATGGTGAAGAGGCGAAAGGTGGTGTCACTGAAGGATGAGAGTGACTAAAGGATGCTAAGCAGCAAGCTTTGGAAGCATTTCAACGTTTACGACTTTCGGCTTGTTATTGACGCTACGAGCTCATTGACCTGAACAATGAATTATTCATGATTCGGAATCAGATTCTTGTTTTCCTCAATGTTTGTCAGCTTTGAATGATTCACTGTATAGTGACATTTATTTAACATCTGGAGAAACTCCGCGATAATCGCGTGCTTGGAATGTGTCCAAGTTCTGAGGTACGACATTCATGTTAATGAGCAATTTGAAATAGAGGAATGGGAAGTTAATATACTTCAAGAAACAAAAATTGCATTAATTGATATTGTACAAAATTCTTGAAAAGTTTCAATAGCATTATTATTGAAAATTTATTTGCAGCTTTGATACTTTTCTGTCAAGGAATTTTCTCGGAAAATCAGGGAAATTAAAAAAATCGAAATCCACACATTTATTTTTTTACAATTTTTCGAGAAAGCAAAATTTGGATTTGAATAACTAGACATGTTGCGAAGTGACCAATCCAGTTTTGTTGATTTAAGAAGTCCGACGACCTGAATACAAAAAAATTAAGTTGAATAACCAGAAATACTATTAAACTATCCATTTTTTCCTCTGAAATATCTAAACTTTACGAAATGGGTCATTCTGGCCTTTTTTACAACTTCATTAATTCTCGTCTAAAATGAAAATGAAGAAATACTTGTAGAATGAATTTCTTTTTTCATTATTTTAGAAATATCCAATTTTCGGCGAGCCGGAGCCAATAAAATTAATATGCGATGGGAAATAAACTAGAGAGGATTGCTTTCTGGGAAAATAAGGCTAAATAGACTTTCGAAATATCAGGCAATTGGATTTAATCAAATTTGCATAATAGGGATATCGAGTGGGATGGAAAAATTGGCTCATGTCCATTTCTGCTAATGACGGCATGCTCTACAGTGTTAGTTGTTAATGAGAAAGAAATAGGAGGAGCTGCCAAGCCCTTCTTGAGTAAGACTGGTCATATAATAAAGAACAAACATGCAAGAGTCGGGCTCATCTCTAAGCGACAAGTAAGTGGTCTATAGACCTGTGAGACCTGTGGTAAGGGGCATTTGGCTCATGGGACGAGGTGAGGCTGCTATGAAAGTGAAAGCAAACTTTAAACACCATTGAATCACGTGCCAGGTTCGCCATTTATAATCCATATTCATTCCAGATATATAATACCGTTTTTTTTTTATTTTATTTAATTTTCATTTTTTCTGACACTTAGCTGAACCTTCCCCTCCCCCCCTTTCTTTAAAAAGTGATAGATAATTAATGAACGGCCCGTAATCAGAAATCTACTTAAAATATTTTCAAAATTACATAATTTAATTTTCCTTGTAGAAAAACTGTTTTAATTAAAAAGAATATCTAGCAAAGTTATTATTGATAAATAATAATAAATAAAAGTAAGCTTGAAATATGACTTATTTGTGAAAAGTTATCAAATTATATTGTTAGGAGTCTTAAAAGGTCGAAAAGCTGTAATTAAAAATTGTTTATTAATTAAACAATGGGAAATGTACGATTTATGAAACTTTTTTTTTATTTGCTTAAAATTGAATCATTTTTGCGAAAGTTTGTGTGAGGAAATATAAGGGGGGGGGATATAATAAAGGGGATCATTTGATATATTTAATTTTCATCAGTCCAATTTCGTCTTGCTTTCTGTTTTTCTAAATTTTTTTTTCTATACTTATTGCAGATGTCCGTCTCGGTTTATGGAGTTGTCACCTTAATTATTTCTTTAACAATTTCCGGCTATCGAGGAGACGGAAAAATATAATGAATATCTTTATTTACATTGTCATTATTTCCATCCCATTAATAACGGTTTATCGAACGGTTCTTCTATATCCATAAACAACTACTTGTCAGATTTATTTTCACTTTTTTCGCACTGAGGAAAGTTTAAAATTTTTTGTCCTGTTTTTTTACTTGACTTTTCTCTATCTTTTTTTTTATTTTATTTTATTTTATTATTTTTTTTTGTTTCTGCTTGTAGCGGATTCAGCCTCTTTGTTGCATACATGTTCCGCAATTTACAGTCATCCAATGACACTCGTCATGCGTCATGTTGACCTCAATATGTGCATTTCAATTGCAAACGTTGCAAACGGTCATGGGCCTCATAAAAATTTTAAACAATAATTTGCAATCTTTCTTTCCAGTCGTGTGTTTACGTTGACAATAAATACTTCGAATTGAGAAGATACGAACGAACGAGTATAATTAAGAAGTTACAATGCATAACGATAAAAAATTCGATTTTTTTTTATTCATATAATTTGCATTCTTGAAGTGTTTAGAATACATGGGAAAATAATATTTTTATATCTAAATTATTTTATAATTTACAGCCCTTCCCGAGTGTGAATTACCACTACTGGAAACCCGGCTCAATACTGGGCCAATATTGGCAGGCAATAGTCGGACAATGTTACTGGACCAATATCAGCAATCAAATTGGCCCAGTGTAGTCCCAGTACTGGCACAGTACATTGGCATTTCAAATTTGCCAAGCTTCCGCCGAGCTTGGCCCAGCAGTGGCCCATTATAGGGCCGAAAGTCGGTATTACTCCCCACGCAGATACCCGTGTAGAAATTTCCAAACTTGGCCCAGACCGCTGATGAAACGCCCGGCCTGGTTGAGCCAGGTCTGGGCCCGGTCGGGGCTACAGCAAAATTTCTACTTGGTATCAATAGATAGCCCGACTTGGCTACCAGCTCGGGCCTCGGTTATAACTTCATCTACAGGAATAGGTTGACCTTTAGGCTTCCTAATCCGGCCCAAGTCAGAGCCACGTCATTTGTCCTATCTTGGCCATAAATAGTATGCCCGATCAAGGCCAGATTTGTAATAGGAAATAAATTTGGTAATTTCTTCATGGGTTCGGCAAATCATAGTAAAACTAGGTAAATCAGATTCCGGCCCAGCAATGGTTTGGCGGCAAGATCTGGGCCAGTACTGGGCCAATGTTAGGCCGTTTTTGATTTCGCACTTGGGTTCTGCCGGTGGACGATTCCGCTCAACAATAAGTTTTTCGAGGAAGAAGAAGGGCCTCTAGTGTAAGTTTTCCAAAAAAAAACTTTTTTTAAAAAAACAATTAAAAATATTCTTTTATTTATTTTATTTTATTTAAATTTATAAAACAAGAAGATTTTTTATAGGTAAAGTTATAAATTCTTTTAAGCTTCATTTAATTCCTGTAAAATTATTTGAATTCCATTGAATCACTTTGAATGCCATTAAATTATTTTCAGAATTCTGTTGAATTCTCAAATGCACAGCATTATTCTTTTTTTGCAAAACAACTTTTATTCTCTTCTTCTCTCGCTGGACTGTAATTTGTTGTAAAAATAACAGACTTATCAGGAAGCAATTTGTTTGTGAAATTCCAATGTATGAAACATGCGGGAGGACGTCACGCCCATAAATGCAATTGTGCATATTCGACGAATGAAAAGAAAAATAATAATCTACTAAATTCCATTCAGTTCTTTTGCTTTTCAGTAAATTCATCCGAATTTTGTTAAATTCACTTAAGTTCCATTAATTGCTGTTAAATTCTATTCAATTCCATCAAATTTAATTTAATTCTGCTGAATTCTAATGAATTCCTTTATTAAATTCTTTTGAATTGTTTTCAATTTCACCAGATTTGTTTCAATTCCATTGAATCACAATTCAGTTCAATTCACTTTATTTGAATTCCATTGAATACTGTTCAATTTTATTGCTATAATTTTTTAACTTCATTGAATTCTCTTTAATTTCATTAAATTCTTTTGAATTCCAATAAATTCTTTTGTATTCCATAAAATTCATTTGAATTCCAATAAATTCGTCTCTATTCCAACAAATTCCTTTGAATTCCAATAAATTTCTTTCTATTTCAACAAATTCTTGTGCATTCCAATGAATTCTTTTGTATTCCATCAAATTCTTTTGAATTCCAATAAATTCCTTTGAATTCCATCAAATTCTTTTGAACTGACTTATCAGGAGGCAATTTTTTTTTTTGAAAATTCTAATGTATGACACATGCGTGAGGACATAACACCCATAAATACGATGTATCTATTCTACGAATTGAAGTCAATATAATATGAAATCGTGGAGTAACTATGAAATCATGAAATGAGCTGTGATCGCGAAGGGGTTGGGGGAGGGGGAAGGGCTACATGAGAATATGTTGTAGGTACATGTTTAGCGCGTAACCGACCGGATCGGGGCCCGATGGGCCTCACTAGCATTGAACGTCATTGGCTGTAAACGGGACAGAAACGTCCTTCGCCGATCGGCGCGTATATGTCTACATGTATTTTTCACCCCCACCCATCTCTTTATTCTGCTTATCGTTCCCCTATCCCTTCCCTCCCCTTTCCCTTTCCCTTTCCCCCCACCCCTTTCTCCCGTTCAGGTGTAATTCCTCAGTTCTCAGTGAACCTCAGTATGTCGCGCGATCTTTGCGTGCTCGCGTTTCGTGATTTTTGGTCACTTGTGTGATCCCCTTCTAATTTAATTATAATATTCCCACTCGATTCTCGAATTTTTAATACGGTTTCTGTAAATTATTATTTTTTTTTTAAGTGTAATTTCTTATTTTAAAAAAGTGATTGAAGTTGGAAAAAAGAGTTTGAGTTTAGTAAGTGGAATATTCTTTTAAATATGTTTAAGGAGAAAATGTAAAAAAAAAATGAAAAGTGCTAATTATTGGTTTTTTGTTTACAATTAGAAAATCGAGGTTTTTTATGTTGGGAGTGGAGTGGGGGTGAATTAAATGATTTTTTGTCTGTGCTTAATGGGATTTAATGGGATTGAGTTCGATGGGTTTGAATTCTGGATTCGGTGAGATTTTGTGTGAAAAGTTGAATTGAGTTTCGAGAGAAAGACAGAAGAAGTTGTTTATTGAAAAGTTTTTAATTCGGAGAAATTGAGCGTTAGTTTAAGTATGGAATCTAGTCTCATTTCTCGGTTTTATTGAATTTTTGAAGATTTTTTTTAAAATTCCATTGAATTCTTTTCAATCACAAAATTCTATTAAATTCTTCAAAATAAAAAAAAATTATTTCGTTGAATTCCATTCAATTTTGTTGATTTCTAATCAGTTTCACTAAAATTTTTTGAATTTCAATGCATTGAATAAAATTGTATTCAATTCCATTAAATCATATTCAAAATATTTGGATCCCTTTAAATTCTTTTGAAATCCATTAAATTTATTTGAATTACACTGAATGACATTGAATTCTATTACATTTCTTTGAAATCCAGTGTATTCTTTTCATTTAAACTTAGTCTCATTAAATTCTGTTGAATTCCATTCAATGCCATCAAATTCTATTAAATTCCACTAAATCTCATTCACTTTTGTTGAATAACATTGAATTCTATTAAATTCCCTTGAATTTCATTCAACTACTTTGAATTCTATTCAATTACGCCTAATTTAATTTATTTGTTTTGAATTTGATTGAATTCTCTTAAATCCTTTTAAATTCCTTTTAATTCTTTTGAGTTCCGCTGCACTTTATTGAATTGGATTAAATTCTTTTGAATTCCATTGGATTTTACTGAATTTTTTTCGAATATCATCCAATTTTATTTAATTTCATTCAAGTCTTTTTAATTCTTTTAAAGTTTTCAAAATTCTATTGAATTCTTTTGAATTCCATTAAATTATCTAATATTCTGTTCAATTCACATGAATTCCATTCAATGCCACCAAATTCTGTTATATTCCTTTAAATCCCACTTAATTCCTTTGAATTAGGTTGAATTGTCCTGAAAAAAACTTTAACTCGGTTGAATTCTTCGAAAGTAAAAAAAAATCATCTCTTTAATATCGTTTTGAAAGTCGATTAAGTTTATTGCAACCAATTGTAATGTCAACGCATTTTATCCAGTCTTGTTTGGAAAAACCAAATCGATCACGCAACAATCGTGACTTATCATTTCTTGACCCATATTCTATCAAATTGAAATATACTATTTTGCCAAGGATATTGATCCTATATTAGGAGCGCAAATTTATTATTCAATCGAGAACCATCCTTGATTACCTTTCTTGACGAAGAACAAAATTAATTTATTATTTATTTATAATTCATCAATAGAGGGAAAGAAAACCATTTCTGAATTCAATATTCAACATTCTTTATTCTGTCCCCAAAATAATTTTTTTTTATTTTGTAGTTACTAGAAAAATTGCAAAAAAATAAGCTCTTAATTATTAATTATTAATTACTATCCTAATTAATAATGGAGTAATTATGTCCTGTGTCGAAGGAAATTGGAAATAATATTAATAATTGTTTTTTTCTTCTTCCCTGTGTTAAATAAAATATTATTCAAAGTGTACTTTTTAATATTTTAATATTAAAAATATTTTGAAAATATCAAACACTGTTTATAACTGGACAATAAGCGACTAAAAAAAATCACTAGTAAAACGTGTAAAAGTCCTGTTATTTTATTGTCTAAGTCCTTTGACGATCTCTTAAAGATCCATTAAGCAGATCGTAAAATCTCGTTGTCCGGCTTAATGTCCTTCCGACCATAACTGTTAGCTTGCACGTGCACTTTTTTTTTCCTAGTTTGCAATCAACCTGTCTGCACTTTTTATCACTAGGTAATTTCAATCTTGATGAAATCTGTGCAGCCTCATTTTTAAGAAAGTTTTGAAAGTGTTGAACTCGGTTTTTGAAAGAAATAACGATAAAAACTTCAAATCGATAAATAATTCAATTATACAACAAGTGGACCAAGAAACAAGGCCCAAAATATTAAGATTCAAATAAAAATAATAAAAAGCTTTAGTAAAATTGATAAAGTATTAAAAAATAATATAAAAATTAAAAAGAACTTTTTTTAATCTAAAACAAAATTTCACCTGTAGTCTAAAGAGAATTTTTTTTTCAGATCCGATTTCCGAGACGGGGTAATTCACCGAAGAGAGTAAAAAACGACCTGAAGGATGAAGAATGGATTGGGACGGACGACTCTGTCGTCCCTGGTGGTGTTTTTTCTAATTGGTGGATCTCTGGCGATAGACAACTTGAGGGTCGCTTACCAGTGGAAGCAAATGGATTATGACTGGCCCAGCAGTGAAATGAAAGAAAAATTTCCACTCTATAGGCAGGAAGATAACTTGCCCTTGGGTCTCGAGGTCGCTGGCAATAGGCTGTTCATAACGGTCCCGAGATGGAAACCAGGCGTGGCTGCGAGTCTCAACTACATAATGCTGAATGGTCAGTTACCTAGTGATTTTGGTACCTTTCACGAGCAATGAAAAAAAACGCCCCGAATTGAGCACAGGGCCATTCGAACATCCGAATTTCGCGCCAAATAATTGGGAGAAGTTCTTTGTCGAGTCTTTTGTGAATGGTGAAATTCGATACAGTTTTTTGAAGTCATTTGAAGTCTTAAAACGCCTTAGGAATTCTTCAGACGCCATAAGAAGTTTTACTCAGTGTTATGAATCCCTCAGAAGTTTTAAAGTATTATTAAATTCTTGTGAAGTCTCGAGAAGTCTTATAAAGTCCTATAAAGTCTTATGAAATGCTCAGAAACGCCGAGGAGACTTATAAAATCTTTGAAAGTCTTATGAAAGCCTCAGAAGTCTTACGAAAACCATAGAAGTCTTATGAAGGCTATAGAAGTCTTATAGAGTCTTAAAAAGTCATGCGAAGCATTGAGAAGAGTCTCGAACTCCTAAGATATCCTAAGAAATCGTACTAAGTCTTATGAAGTCCTTAATCGTTTTACGAAGTTTTAAAAAATTTAACGAAGTGCTAAGAAGTCTTTAAAATACGTAAATTTTTATGAAGTCATAAGACGTCTTACGAATTCCTAAGAAAACTTATGAATATTAAAGAAGTCCTAAGAATAAAACAGTCATAAGAAGTCATGAGAAACTTTCTATGACAATAAAGTGACTTAATTCAAGTATCAATTCCAGTCACTTCCTAAGAGTCATAGGAAGTTTTATGAAGTCTGAAGAACTCCCAAAAGGTTTATGAAGCCCTAAGAATTCTTAAAGTGTTATAGGAAGTCTTCTGAGGTTTTCAAAAATCTTAGGAAACCTTCGAAAGTCTAACAAAAGCTTAAAAACATTTATAAAAATTATTGACTATATGTTACGAAAAATATATGTTTGAAAGAAAAATATTTACAGCGTATAATAAATAATTGAATTCTCTATTTTAATTAGATACTCGGCAGTCTCCCCCACTGATGCCGTATCCTTCATGGGAAGCCCATCAATACAAAACCGGAAAAGTCCCGGACGTAGTCTCGACTTTCCGCATCCGAGCTGATCGTTGCAATCGATTATGGGTCTTGGATACCGGTCTCAGTAACATAGCAGACACTCCAGAGTCTCAAAGGCCACCGACCTTGCTTATTTATGATCTCAGCAACGACCGGATTCTGCGGAATTACACAATACCTGAAAAGCAGGTGACTTCTGATTCATTGTTTGCCAATATCGCAGTTGAGGATGAATCATGCACAGACAGTTTTGGATATCTTGCTGATTTGGGTGGTCCTGGAATCGTCGTCTACTCTTGGAAGCAACATACATCCTGGCTTGCTAAACACGAGTTCTTCCGTCCTGATGTTCAAGTGAGTTTCACTTTTAAAAATGGTTTGAGGGATAGGAAAGTTTTGTGGGATAGGGAAGTTTTGTGGGATACGGAAGTTTCCTGGATCAAGAGGAGAGTTCAGATATAAATAGTATAGAATATTATAGTATATTACAATACAATAGTATAGTATAGTATAGTATATTACAATAGTATAGTATATTATTCAGTATAAAGAAATATAAATAGGATAGGATGAATTTCGTGGGATAGAGAGAGCTCTGTGGAATAGGAGGACTTCTGTGGGATAAAGAGAATCTCGTGGGATAGAAGGAATCCTGTGGGATACAAGATACTCGGAGGGATAGAGAGAGAGTTCCTTGGGATAGGGGGTATTTCATGGGATAGAGGGAATCTTGTGGGAAAGAAAGAATCCCGTAGGGTACAAGGAGTTTCATGGGATAAAAGGAATTCCATCGGATAGAGTGAGTCCCGTGGGATAGGGTAAATTTCGTGGGTAGAAGGAATTCTCCTGGATAGAGGAGGTTCCGTTGGATAGAGATTATTCCATGGGATAGAGGGAATCCCGGGGGATACAATGAGTTGGAAGGGATAGAAGGAGTTCTCTGGGACAGGAGGTATTCCATGGGATAGAGGGAACTCCATCGGATAGAGGGAGTCCCGTGGGATAGGGTGAATTTCGTGGGTAGAAGGAATTCTCACGGATAGAGGAGGTGGGATAGAGGGAGTCCCGTGGGTAAAGAGAATCTCGTGGGATAGGGACGTTTCCTGGAAAGAGAAGGTTCTGTGGGATAGAAGGTATTTCATGGTATAAAAGGAATCCCATGAGATAGAGTGAGTCTCACAGGGTAGAAGGAGTTCCGTGGGATAGAAGGAATCCTGTGGGATAGGGGGAGTTCCGAGGAATAGGGGAATTTCGTGGAATAGAGGGACTCCTGTGGGAAAGAGAAAGTCCTGTGAGATAGGAGGAGTCCCGTGAGTTAGAGAAAGTTTTATGGAATATAGGGTATTCCGTGGGATAAAAGGGATTCTGTGGGATACCAAGAATTCCGGGGATAAAAGGAGTTCTGTGAATTAGAGAGAGGTTTAGGGATAGAGGAAATCTTGTGGGATAGAAGGAATTTTTTGGGATACAAGGAGTTCCATGGGATAGAAGAAGTTCCTTGGGATAGGGACGTTTCCTGGGTTAGGGGAAGTTCTATGGGATAGACGGTGTTTCATGGTATAAAAGGAATCCCGTGAAATAGAGTGAGTCTCACAGGGTAGAAGGAGTTTCGTGGGATAGAAGGAATCCTGTGGGATATGGTCAGTTCCGAGAAATAGGGGAATATCGTGGAATAAGGTTGTCCTGTGGGAAAGAGAGAATCCTGTGAGATAAGGGGAGTCCCGTGAGGTAGAGGGAGTCCTGTGGGATAGAAGAAATCCCGTGGGATAGGGGAATTCTTTGAGGTAGAGGTACTTCCGTGAGTTAGAGGGAGTTTTGTGGGATAGAGGAAGTCCCGTGGGATAGAAGGAATCCCGTGAGTTAGGGACATTTTGTGGATTAGGGGAAGTTTCGTGGGATAGGTAAAGATCCATGAGATAAGGGGAATTCTTTGAGTCAAGAGAAAAAGTATTGCTATCTAAATAACCGTGGCTTCAGTTACAATAATACACTATTGAAAAAATATTATTCAAGTAATTATATCAATAAAACACTAATTTAAAAATTTACTTTGCAGAGTAGTGACTTCAACGTCTCGGGAATAACTTTCCACTGGAACGATGGAATATTTGGAATGGCTTTGCAACCAACTGGAGACGGTTATAGTACTTTGTACTTCCATCCTCTTTGCAGTACGAAGGAATTTGCCGTGAGCACAAAGTTTCTCAGAGACCAAGAACGTGTTAATGATATGGGTAAATTTTTGATTCAATAATAATTATCACCCGAGTCGAACGTTCTGTTTGGCCACTTATCTTCAGTTTTACGACTAGAAATTTATTAACAGGAAGAGTAAAGAGTACCTTTCAAACCAGGAGACTAAGTATTATTGAAGTCAAGGAATCAGGCGTGCCAATTAGTGTAACAGTAATAATTACTTTCGTCTCGAAATTGGATAGACAAATATTCTTATATCATATTTTTCTTCATTTTTAGAAACTGCTAGTCAATACAAGTATCTGGGTTCCCGAGGAAATAATGCCCAGAGCAGCGTGAGCTTTTTGGATCCGAAATCCGGAATTCTTCTTTACGCTCTTGTCAATTTGAATGCCATCGCCTGTTGGAGGACTGAAACACCTTATGACATTCGAAATCATCGACCTGTTTATATGAATAATGTCACCATGGTCTTCCCCAACGATCTTAAGGTTTTCTTTCTTTACCTTTTCTGTGAGCCTTGACATTTGACCTTTTCTAAAAATTGATAATGATTTTTATTGGCTTTTTTAGATTGACCCGAACGGCAACATCTGGGTTCTTTCCGATCGCCTTCCAAAATTCATGTATGATCATCTGGACCCTCAGGACTACAATTTCCGAATTTTAACGGGTTCTTTGAAGGAAGCAGTTCAAGGAACAGCTTGTTCTCCAGATTATCCAAATGATGTTCTCCCAGGAATGGCCAACAACAGAAGTGGATATGGCCGAAGTGATGGTGGTTTTGAACAAAATGGAAGTGGTTATCAACCAAATGAAAGCGGTCATCAACCAAGTGGAAATAATTATGATCAGAACAGAATTGGAGAGAGCAGAGGTGGAAGTGAAAAACTGTTAAGCTCTTTATCAATCATCCTCGTGTTGCCTGCCCTCATCAAATTATTCATCTAAGTCTTTTTTTTTAAATAATCTATAATTTGGAGCATCTAAGTCTCTAACTACTGCCTATAATAGTAGATAAGAAAAAATCCTGTTGTACTGTGAAATACTTAAGATCGAATAGCCACATAGCTTTCAAATTCGAGCTTGAATTTCCACCCATAAATTAAACTTAAACTTAAACTTAAACTTTAAAATATTTTTGGTCGTTTTAAAATTTGTGACTGTAAAAATCCTTGGAAAGTATTATAATTCCAAAAAAAACTTTAGGAAACGAGATTAAGAGAAATATTTACGAATCGCTTTTTGTACATTTTTTTAACGCATTTAGTTTAAGGTCTCAAACTTAGATATAAAAGGTCCTACTTCTAGTTTTACCTGAAACTAT
Organism: Synergus japonicus; assembly: GCA_900474275.1. NCBI lineage: Eukaryota > Metazoa > Arthropoda > Insecta > Hymenoptera > Cynipidae > Synergus > Synergus japonicus. Next base: position 67,909 of record UCOH01000659.1, read on the forward strand.
AGAAATAAATATTTACCATAATAGAATAATATAATTGTACAGAACTTTCGTGAGAAATATACGAGAGAAAAAAATAGCTTCTTGTTCAGTTTATTGTTTATAAACTATTCGATAGTAAGAACTTCGATATTGTAAAATTAAGGTGATAAGCCCGATAAAATGTTATATTTCTATAGTTTTGTTATTATTGGGGTTATCGATATATATATTTTATTGTAAAACAATTCAATCAGATTCAATAATTGTGAAAATTCTATTTGGCTTTCTAAAATTGCCAATGAGATGTTTAATGTAAAATCATAATGATTGCATTAATTGGATAATTAATGCAATCATTGTTCCCTTAGTTGCGAAATGAAGGCGATAGGCCTGGATATAATTTCTTTTCTGATATTTTAAAATCACAGCGTTATCACCTTCTCAGGCTATCAAGTGGTCTCATTTAATTATAATGCCATATTTACAGACAAAATTTATCATGTAAAACCTTGGATACAGGCAGAATTTCTTGAGTCTTCAAGTGTAATTAAGACTGGAAGTTGCGTGCACTAAAGTATATATTATTAATTGCTTATTTCTTGTGTACCTTGTCTAACAATTGAGCCAAGTAAAATCTTCTAATTCAGTTAAAAAGTTGAATTCGTTCAGTATGACCAAATGGGAGAGCACAATACCTGGATTGGCATATCCATCTGGTAGAGATGATCCTTTAAAAACTGGTTACGGATTTTTGGAGGGCAGAAAAAAGGACGATGGAGCCGAAGGACTTTGGAGAATTGGGGATGGTTTGTACGATTTGGATACTTGGGTGAAAAATCATCCTGGAGGTGCTGAATGGATTACTCTTACAAAAGGGACGGACATCACTGAAGCCTTTGAGGTTTGTTTTTTTTTCAAGTTGAAAAACAGTTGAAAAATTTAGAAATTAATTTTATTTAATAGAATAATTTGAATTATTGTATGGGTGTTAATTAAATAATGAAGAAAATATAAAATAGTGAAGAAAAGTCCGGAGAAATTTGATAGAATGGAAGAAAGGAAAATCAGTAATAATTTTTATTTAATTGTCTTTAATTAATTTTGTTTGTTGTAATTTATAACTCCAGGTTCATCACTTGACCGACAAAGCCCAGAAAATGTTGCCAAAGTTTTATGTTCGACAAGCTGTTTCACCGAGAAAAATTCCTTTTACTTTTGCGCCAGATGGTTTTTATAAGAGATTTAAACAGAGGGTGCAAATTGCTCTAAAGGATGTTGATTTTCATAATCCTGCAATGAAAACTAATTTAATTGTGGATTCACTCGCTACGGCAACATTTGCTTCCGCTTTAGTAGCTGCAGCCACCAATTTTTGGTTGGCTTTTATCGTCAGTGGTAAGGTGGAAAATATTTTAAATAGAGAGTTGGAAAATCTTTTTTGAACAGTATTTTTTAATCTCTTCTTTAGTGTCTTTTCCAAATCTCGTTTTCCAACATTATTTTTCAAAATTCTTTTTGTACGCACATTTTTCAACCTCCTTCTACAATTTTCTTTTTCAACCTTCTTTTTCTACCTTCTTTTTCAACCTACTTTTCCACACTCTTTTTCCAAATCTCATTTTCCATCTTCATTTTCCAAAACACCTTTATAAACACATTTTCCAACACTTTTTCCAGCTTCATTTTCCATAACACTTTTGTAAGCACATTTTCCGACCTCCTTTTCCAAACCCCTTTTGTAAAGCCTTTTTCCATACCTAATTTTCAACTTTCTTTTCCCACCTTTCCGAACCTCATTTTTCAACCTTATTTATTTTTTAAATCCCTTTTCCAAATCGCTTTTCAAAACTCCATTTTTCAAGTTCTTTCTTCAATTCGTTTTTGCAAACCTCCTTTCGAAGTGCCTTTCCCACACCTAATTTCTAAACCTTATTTTCCAGCTTCTTTTTCCAACCTACTCTCCAATCTCTATTTCCAACCTTTTTTCAAACCTTCTTTTGCAAATTCTTTTTCCAGTTTCATTTTCCAAAACTGTAGAGGGGTGAGCAAGAGTAGAGGGAAAGAAATTGAGGGAGAGACTGGAAAATAAAGAGGATGGGGTGGGGGAGGAGGAGGGAATCAAGGGGGGTCAGTAAAGGGACGAGTAGGAGTAAGGGAGTGATAGAGAAGAGAATGAGAGGAATGACTGGAAAATAGGGTGTAGGAGGGGGAGGGGGTACGCCCCCTCCTGCTTAGTAATGAAGATCACCGAGAGGGGGTCGGGGAAGAGAAATTACTGTATATGGAGTAGGAGGGGGGTATTTAGGAATAGAAGGAAAAGAGATAGAGAGGGGAAAAGATATAGGTGAGGGGGAATCAAGGAAGAGCAGTAGGGGGACGCGTAGGAGTAAGGGAGAGATAGAGATGAGATTTAAGGGAGAGACTAAAAAATTGGGGAGAAGGAGGAGGAGTAGAAGATGAAGGAGGAGGGGGAGGAGGATAGAAGGGGGTATATGCTTAGAAATGACGACCGCCGAGAGAAGGTCAGTGAAGAGAAAATACTGTAGATAAAGAAGGAGGGGGGGGGATTTAGGAATAGAAGGAAAAGAGATAGAAAAGGGAAAAGATAGTGAAGAGGGGAATCAAGGAGGGGCAGTAGAGGGACAAGTAGGAGTAAGGGAGAAATAGAGAGGGAAATTAAGCGAGAGACTGGAATATGGTGGGGAAGGAGGAGGGGGAGGAGGAGGGAAAAATTCTATGCTTTGTAAAGAAGATCAACAAGATAGGGTCGGTGACAAAAAACAACTGTCGATAAAGGTGGGGGGAGGAGGTATATCCCCTCTTGCTTAGTAATGAGGATCACCGAGAGATTGTCGAGGAAGAGAAATTACTGTAGATAGAGTAGGAGGGGGGAATTTAGGAATAGAAAGGGGAAAAGATATAGGTGAGGGGGAATTAAGGAGGGGCAGTAGAGGTACGAGTAGGAGTAAAGGAGAGATAGAGAGGAGAATTGAGGGAGAGACTGGAAAATGGGGGAGAACGAGGACGAGTAGAAAAAGAAGGAGGGTGAGGGGGATAGGAGGTAATGAGAGGCTTAGTAATGAAGACCACCCAGAGAGGGTAGGTGAAGAGAAATTACTGTTGATAGAATAGGAGGGGGGAATTTAGATATAGAAGGGAAAGAGATTGAAAGGGGAAAAGATGTGAAGAGGGGAATCAAGGAGGGGCAGTAGAGGGACAAGTAGGAGTAAGGGAGAAATAGAGAGGGAAATTAAGCGAGAGACTGGAATATGGTGGGGAAGGAGGAGGGGGAGGAGGAGGGAAAAATTCTATGCTTTGTAAAGAAGATCAACAAGATAGGGTCGGTGACAAAAAACAACTGTCGATAAAGGTGGGGGGAGGAGGTATATCCCCTCTTGCTTAGTAATGAGGATCACCGAGAGATTGTCGAGGAAGAGAAATTACTGTAGATAGAGTAGGAGGGGGGAATTTAGGAATAGAAAGGGGAAAAGATATAGGTGAGGGGGAATTAAGGAGGGGCAGTAGAGGTACGAGTAGGAGTAAAGGAGAGATAGAGAGGAGAATTGAGGGAGAGACTGGAAAATGGGGGAGAACGAGGACGAGTAGAAAAAGAAGGAGGGTGAGGGGGATAGGAGGTAATGAGAGGCTTAGTAATGAAGACCACCCAGAGAGGGTAGGTGAAGAGAAATTACTGTTGATAGAATAGGAGGGGGGAATTTAGATATAGAAGGGAAAGAGATTGAAAGGGGAAAAGATGTGAAGAGGGGAATCAAGGAGGGGCAGTAGAGGGACAAGTAGGAGTAAGGGAGAAATAGAGAGGGAAATTAAGCGAGAGACTGGAATATGGTGGGGAAGGAGGAGGGGGAGGAGGAGGGAAAAATTCTATGCTTTGTAAAGAAGATCAACAAGATAGGGTCGGTGACAAAAAACAACTGTCGATAAAGGTGGGGGGAGGAGGTATATCCCCTCTTGCTTAGTAATGAGGATCACCGAGAGATTGTCGAGGAAGAGAAATTACTGTAGATAGAGTAGGAGGGGGGAATTTAGGAATAGAAAGGGGAAAAGATATAGGTGAGGGGGAATTAAGGAGGGGCAGTAGAGGTACGAGTAGGAGTAAAGGAGAGATAGAGAGGAGAATTGAGGGAGAGACTGGAAAATGGGGGAGAACGAGGACGAGTAGAAAAAGAAGGAGGGTGAGGGGGATAGGAGGTAATGAGAGGCTTAGTAATGAAGACCACCCAGAGAGGGTAGGTGAAGAGAAATTACTGTTGATAGAATAGGAGGGGGGAATTTAGATATAGAAGGGAAAGAGATTGAAAGGGGAAAAGATGTGAAGAGGGGAATCAAGGAGGGGCAGTAGAGGGACGAGTAAGAGTAAAGGAGAAATAGAGAAGAGAATTAAGGGAGAGACTGGAAAATGGAGTGAAGGAGAAGGAGGAGGAGGAGGAGGGGGAGGAGGGGGAGGGTGAAAGTCTATCTTTAGTAAAAAAGACAAACAAGAGAGGGTCTGTGAAGAAAAATAACTGTCGATAAATTTGGGGGGTGGAGGAAGGGGGGGGGGGGTTTAAAGAAAAATAAAAAACTGGTGGAGGGAGAGTAAAGAAGAGTTAGTAGAGGGGCAAGAATGAATGGGGAGAGGAATTAAGTTACAAATTGGAGAGTAGGAAAAGGATAGCGGGAAAGGGTCAGTAGTGAAGGTCAACGTAAGGTCAGACAGTGGGGAGGCAGTGGTTAAGCTCAGTTTTAATCAGCCAAAAACCTAATAGAGGGTCGGTAGCGGTATTTTTTTATTGTAGAGAGAAATTATTATGGAAATCAAATAAATTTTGTTAATTTAAAATATTTCAGTAATTTAATTGTTAATTGTTATAGGTGTATTTCTGGCCTGGACCACCATAGCTTCCCACAACTATACTCATATGAAGCAGAATTTTAGGATGTACTATTTTGATTTGAGCATGATGTCAAGCAAAGAATGGCGTATAACACATGCTCTCTGCCATCATCTTTATCCAAACACAATCTGGGACCAGGAAGTCTACAGTTTTGAACCGATCATGAATTGGTTACCGACTGAAAAGAAGACAGTGCTTAGTATAATTTTTGGTATACTCCTCACGCCCTTGGTTTGGATCACTGGATTTATGAAGGAAGGGATTAAAAGGTATAGAGATTTATTTGAGGGTCTTGGATCCAGATTCTAAGCTGAAAATTAAATCTCCTTGTTTTACTCAATGAATATTGGAATTTGATATATTTTCGCTCTGTAGAAGTACTCTATTCTGAAATTAAAGTGTCTCTACAGAGCGAAAAAATATTTAATTTCAATATTTTTTGCTTAAAACGAAGAATTCGAGTTCTAAGCGCAAAATTCGATTACAAAACTCATTTTACACAAGGAGTATTATAATTTTTAATGTTTTCGCTCTGTATGCATATTTATGTTTCAAAAATGAGTACCTTTACAGAGAGGAAAAATGTCTAATTCAAATATTTATCGCGTAAAATGAGGAATTCGAATTTTGGGCGTAGATTTGAATCTAAGACACTCCTAATATCGACGCTTTGTTTAGTTTTATACAGATCTACTTTTTAATGTCGTTTTTTAATTCAATAGGTACTACCTTGCTGCCACGGTTTGGAAGACAATTGAATTTAGGGATTTGGTGCCTTTCTTCCTACCAATTATGATGTCTCTTGTCGCACCCAATATTATTGCAGCCTTTAAAAGCTGGATGGTGATAACTACCATCGCTAGTTTAACTTTCTTTTATATTGGAACAAATGCTGCTCATCATCATCCTGATATCTTCCATGATGGCGATATTTATAGGTATAAAAATAAAAATTAAAACTAAAATTAAAATTAAAAAATGTTTAATTCGGAATTTTTGAAATTTTCATTTTTAACACAATAATTTAATTTGCAGAGATGATACGGATTGGGGTCTACTTGCAATCGACACCGTTCGTGACAGAGAAATAATTGAAGACCACTTTTTCTTAATTCTCACTAATTTTGGGTCCCACATTCTTCACCACTTAATCCCAACTGTGGATCATTCTTATCTTCATCTCTGCAGAAATGCCTTTAAGGATACCCTTAAGGAATTTAAAATCACCGGTCATGATAGACTTCATCCATTGGAGTTGTTAAAAGGACAGTTCCAACAACAAATCCGAGCAGAGAAGAAGATTAATTATAGAAGATAAACTATATGATCATTTAAATACTAAAATTATTACATTTAACAAAATATATGCAATGGGTTCCTTTTTATAGAAAGTTAATATTAAGGTTGTTAGAGCGTTCTAATCTAAAAATTCGATTTCTTCATTTTACTCAACAAATATTAAATTTTGAATTTTTTCCTTTGGTAGAATTAATCAGTGTTTAATTATAATTATGCCTACAGAGCGATAAAATATCTAATTCAATTTTTTTTTAATTAAATTGAAAATATTCAATTTTGAAGTTAGATTTTTATTTCTTCGTTTTCTGCAAAAATATTTATCTATAATTTTCGTTGAGAAAAATGGAGAATTGAATTTTGAGCCTTGGGTCCAACGCCCTTAAAATGAATAAGAATTTGACCCGCAAATTAATATTTATTATTTAATTAATATTTTGCAACTTTAAAAGCTTGGTCGTTTTTGACTGGGGAACGGAAAAAGTCCTTGGAAATTATGATAATTACAAAAATGCTTTAGGAAAAGTGATTAAGAAACACATTATATACGAATCGTTGTTTTTATCGCATTTACTTTAAGGTCTCAAACTTAGATATTAAAGGTCATATTTCTGGTTTCATCTGGAGCAATAAAAATAAATGTTTACCATTATAAAATAATATGATTGTGTACAACTTTCGTGACAAATATATACGAGAGGAAAAAAAAACTTCTCATACAGTTTATCGTCTAAATATAAAGCAATCAACCAAAAAATTCCCTTATTGTGAAATTGAGACGATAAAACCGATAAAATATTGTATTTCTTCAGCTTTATCAATTTTATTCTACTTTCGCATTCCGAAGCTAAATATTGATAGATTTCAAATATATAAGAAAAAAATTCTCTCCGAAATATAAATATAATTAAATATTTATCTCGGATGCTTTTTTTTCTCTCTTTACTATTTCTGTTTATAATTTCCCTCTGCTATTCAGCTTTACCAGCGAAATTGTGATAAAGAGAAATTTATAAACATCGAAGAATCTCAGAAACTGTCACTCGTAGAAAAAAATATTTCCAACAAAAAATGTATATTTTCTTGAGATCTACAAGTTTTCTTTGAAGTATAATTTTTAATTTTGCACATTGACTTGGATAATCCGAAAAAATACTTTATCTCGTATTTCTTTGTCTCTTTGAATCTCTGAAATAATTATTTTACATAATTCAATTTAGATAGATATGTATCAGATAATTTCTGCTAAGATTATTATTTTCCTGGGTTAATTAAAAAATACACAGCGCCAATATGGCGCCAAGATAGAATTCCATGAAAATCGTCACGTGTGATAAAAACTAAGCTGGCGTTAAAATTTTCCCACAGGGGCTTCACTCTTTTACTTGCGAAATAAAGACGATAGGACCGACAAGAATTTCTTGTTATGCATTCTAAAGTCACGCAATTATGACCTTTTCGGGCTATCAAGAGGTCTCTTTGCAATTATTATGTCAGAATAGTTGTCGAAAGAAATTTATCTTAAAAAAAGTACGATAAAGTCAGAATTGCTTGAATCTTTGACTGTGATGAAGACTGGCAGTTGCGCTCACTGAAGTATTATTAATTGTTCATTTTTTGAGTACCTTTCTCAATCACTGAGCCAAGTGAAATCTTTGAATTCAGTTCAGAAGTTAAATTCGTTCAGAATGGCCAAATCGGAGAGCACAATACCCGGATTGGGATATCCGTCTGGTAGAGATGATCCTTTAAAAACTGGTCACGGATTTTTGGAAGGTAGAAAAAGGGACGATGGAGCGGAAGGACTTTGGAGAATTAGGGATAGTTTGTACGATTTGGATAATTGGGTGAAAAAACATCCTGGAGGTTCTGAATGGATTACACTCACAAAAGGGACGGACATCACTGAAGCCTTCGAAGTTTGTCTTTTTTCAAATTAAAAAACAGTTGTAAATTTTTGAAATTCATTTTTTTTAATAGAATAATTCGAATTATTGTATAGGTGTTAATTAAATAATGAAGAAAATATAAAATAGTGAAGAAGAGTCCAGAGAAATTTGATAGAATGGAAGAAAAGAAAATCAGTAATAATTTTTTTTAAATTGTTGTTAATTAATTTTATTTATTGTAATTTATATCTCCAGGTTAATCACTTGACGGATAAACCCGAGAAACTTTTGGCAAAGTTTTATGTTCGACAAGCAGTTTCACCGAGAAATGTTCCTTTTACATTTGCGGAAGATGGTTTTTATAAAAAGTTTAAGCAGAGGGTGCGAATTGCTCTGAAGGATGTGGATTTTCATAATCCTGCTACGAAAACTAATTTAATTGCGGATTGTCTCGCTACGGCAACGTTTACTTCCGCTTTGGTGGCTTCAGCTACCAATTTTTGGTTGGCTTTTATCGTTAGTGGTAAGTTGGAATATGTTTTAAGTAGAGAGTTGGGAAATCCTCTTTGAAAAGTATTTTTGAATCGGGTTTTTCAGTCTCTTTTTCCAAATCTCGTTTTCCAAGTTTATTTTCCAAAATCCTTTTGTAAACACATTTTCCGAACTTATTTTCCGACCTCCTGTTCCAAATCTCATTTTCCAACTTCATTTTCCAAAACCCTTTGGAAACACATTTTCCGAACTTATTTTCCGACCTCCATTTTCCACCTCCTTTTCCAGACTCTTTTTCCTAATCTGATTTTCCAAACTTTTTTTCCAAAACTCTCTGTAAAACCCCTTTTCACAACTAAAATTCCTTTTCCAACTTCTGTTTCCACATTCTTTTTCCAAACCTCATTTTGCAAACCGATTTTCCAACTTACTTTCTAAACCCTTTTCCACTCACCTTTTCCCAACCACATTTCACAAGTTTCTTTGTCAATCCTCTTTGCAAAAGCCGTTTTTATAACATATGCATGATATCAGTTGTTTTTTATGCGTACGAAGCGAGACAAAAGTTTTCCTTTTTACTCTCTTGGGAGTAAAATTAATTTTCGTGTGCAGGAAGGTACTGTTTTAATCTATAGGGAGTAAAAAAATACTTTATATTCCCTAGGGAGTGAAAATATACTTTTTAGTCTCTATGGAGTAAAAAGAATACTTTTAGTCCCTAGGGAGTAAAAAGTACTTTTTTAGTTCACCAGAAAAAAATATTATTATGACATCATATAAAATTAATATAATATTTATAATATAAATATTATACTTATTTATGCCTAGGGAGTAAAAAAGTAGAACTTTAGTCCCCCTTAACTGTCGTTAGAGGAGGAGGGGGGAATTTAGGTGTAGAAGGGAAAAGAAAAAGATGGTGGAGAAGGAGAATGAAAGAGGAACAGTAGAGGGGCGAGAAAGAGTGGGGAGAGAAATTGAAGGAAAGAATGGTGGTGGAGAAGTAGGAGGAGGAGAGGTGTGAGAGGATATGTGCTTATAGAAATGAGGATCACCGAGAGAGGGTCCTTAAAGAAAAATGACTGTAGATAGCATATGAGGGAGGAATTTAGGTGTGGAAGGGAAAAGGAAATGATTGTGAAGAGGAAGAATCTAGTAGGGGCAGGAGAGGAATGAGAAAGAATAGAGAGAAAGGAATTTAGTGAGAGACTGGAGAAAAAGAGGAGGAGGAGGAGGAGGAGGAGGAGGAAGAGGAGGGGTGTTTCAGAGGGGTAGGAAGAGGGGCTGAGGGGACTTAGAAAGAAAAGGGAAAAGACAGTGGAGAGGGAGAATCAAAGAGGGGCAGTAGAGGGGCGAAATATTGGGGAGAAAAATGGAGGGAGAGAAGGGAGAAACAGAGGAGGAGGAGGAGATAGAGAAGGGGGAGGGAAATTAGAAAAAGGAAAAGATGGTGAAGATGAGGAATCAAGTAGAGGCAGTAGAAGAGTGAGAAAGAGTAGAGAGAAAGGAATTGAGAGAGAGACTGGAGAAAAAGAGGAGAAGGGGGAGATAGAGAATGGAGTGGAGGAGGAGGATATAGCGAAGGGGGAGGAGGGAAATGAAGAGGGGCTGTGGGACTTAGAAAGAAAAGGGAAAAGACAGTGGAGAGGGAGAATCAAAGAGGGGCAGTAGAGGGGCGAAATATTGGGGAGAAAAATGGAGGGAGAGAAGGGAGAAAAAGAGGAGGAGGAGGAGGAGGAGTAGGAGAAAGGTGAGAAGAAGAAGAAGGAGCAGGAGGAGATAGGGAAGGGAGAGGAGGAGGAGATAGAGAAGGGGGAGGGAACTTAGAAAAAGGAAAAGATGGTGAAACGGGAGGAGGGGAGATATACAAGGGGGAGGGAATTTAGAAAAAAGAAAAGATGTTGAAGAGGAAGAATCAAAGAGGGACAGTAGAGGGGCGTAAAAATAAGTGAAAGAATGGAAGAGGAGAAGAAGGGGAAGTAGGAGAAATTATTATCCTTAGTGGAGGAAGAAAGAATTTAGGTGTAGTAGGGAAAAGGAAAAGGTTGCGGAGAGGGAGAATAAAGGAAGGGCAGTAGAGGATTAAGAAAGAGGGGGGAGTAGAATTGATGCAGAGACTGGAAGAAAAAGAGGAGAAGGAGAAAAGGAGGAGCAGAAGGAGTTAGAATATGGGGAGGAGTAGTAGTAGGGGATAGTGAAGGGGGATGGCGTGGGTGGGGG
>UCOH01000669.1:0-32084 GCA_900474275.1 Synergus japonicus
ATCTCATAAAATATCGTAAAATATCTTCAAGTATTTAGAATTCCATGAAATTCCTTGAAATCCCTCGGATCCCTTAGAAGTCTTTTAAATTACTTAATATCATGTACAATATCTTAAAATCCTTTTAACATTCTTTAAAATCTGGTTAAAGTCCTTTAAATTTTGTAAAATTACTTGATATTCTTTGATTTTCCATAAAATTCCACAACATATCGCTATAACCCTTAAAAAATAATTGAAAAATTTATAATTTTTTAAATATCCTACAAAATCTCGAAAGATCCCTTAAAATTATTTAAAACTCCTGAAGTGTCATGAAATACATTAAAATTCCTGACAATCCAGCAGAATTTCGTAAAACCCTTTCAATGTCCTTGAAAAATAACTCAATATCTCATAAAATATCGTAAAATATCTTCAAGTATTTAGAATTCCATGAAATTCCTTGAAATCCCTCGGATCCCTTAGAAGTCTTTTAAATTACTTAATATCATGTACAATATCTTAAAATCCCTTTAACATTCTTTAAAATCTGGTTAAAGTCCTTTAAATTTTGCAAAATTACTTGATATTCTTTAAAATTCCACAACCTGTCGTTATATCCCTTAAAATTACTTGAAAAGACTCAAAATACTATAAAATCTCATTAACTCTTAAAATTCCTGAAAATCAACTGAAATTTCGTAAATTCCTTTGCGTCCTTTCAAAATTCTTTAAATTAATATCCAATAAAATATTGTAAAATCCCTTAAAATTATTTAAAATCCTATGAAATGTCATGAAATCGATTAAAATTTAGAATCTAATGAAATTCCTTTAAATTTTATAAATGCATTTCATATTCCTTGATATTCCTTAAAATTCCAGAATCTATTGTCAATCGATTCGTCTCGACATAAGGAATATTCATTTTCCTTACGTCAACTCAAGATTTTGATTATTTGAAAACATAGAGCGAAAAATTAACTTTCAAAATTATAAATAAACATAACTTCCTTATTTTTTAATGAAATGCATTAATCATATAGGTCAATCGATTCATCTCGATGAAAGGAATCTTCATTTCCCTTACACCAGCTTTAAATTTTCAATATTTGAGAAGTTATAGTGGAAAAATGAATTTTACGAAAATTATAAAAGTACATAAAACTTTTGAAATTAAATAGTTTGTTAAACCATTCTAAGAAATTCAACTAGGTATATAGTGTAATAACTATGCAAAATTTCATCAATTTATCTCCACGCGTTTTCAAGAAATTGCTGGATCTGGATTTTGTCACCACTACAAAGCTTCCTCTATGAGGAAGCAAAATTACTTAAAATTCTATAAAATCTTATGTAACTCCTTTAAGTTTCATAACATCACTTGAGATTCCTTAAAATTACTCAAAAGCCCATGAAGTTTCATTAAATCGCTTAAAATTATTCAAAATTCCATGAAATCTCGTTAAATACTTGAAAATTAAATGAATCTGAACAAATCTCTTAAAATTTGTGAAAATAAACGTAATTAAAATTTCTTATTATCATAAAATATCTTACCCCTTAACTGCCACACTTTTCTGGTAAAACATAGCTGCCACATTTGCACCCTTTTGAAAAAAATGTTATTATGAACAAACTATTGAATATTTTTGGTTGAAAATTTTTTTTTATAATGTTTGGTAAGTACTTTAATCATTTATATAGGCAGATTATTCAATTATAGAAATCCTGTATATTAATTAACTTCGTGGTTTTTCTTTTCCCCAAGAAACGACTGGGAAGTTCCCTTACGTAAGCCAAAAAGTTTTGCGAACCTGCCACTACACTAGTAGAATAGGTTTGAAGCACGCCGTTTGATGTACTAGTGGCAATTTTGGGAATTAACCTGAAGCTTCATTAAGGGAGCTTCCTCCACTACTAGAGCCCACGGACCTGTGTATACGACCGTGGGCTTGGGTAAGCTGCACCCCAGTGTGGCATCTACGAGTTAAAATCCCTTAAAATTACTTAAAATCTCCAAAAATATCATCAAATCCCACAAAGTTACTTAAAATCACGTCACGTAAATCGTTATGTCACCATATAATATCTTAAAATGCCTTTAACGACTTTCAACATCTGCTGAAATTTTTTTAAATTTTGTAAAATAATTTAATACTCATTGATATTCCTAGATGTTCCATAAACTTCCATCAAATTCCACAAACTATCGTTATAATTAAAAAATCTTAAAATTACTTAAAATCTCATGAAATGCCTTGAAATTAATGAAAATCCAATGAAATCTCATAAATCCCTTGAAAACATAAAAATCGTTAAAATAACTTTAAATCTTCACTGAGCGAAGAATACCCGACTGACCGTGGCGGGCACCGCACTGATTGGGGTGCTTGTACTTTTTTTCGTTTTCTCCACAATGAATCGGTTAATCGCCTACTCGAATCATTCAGGCGAGTACCACGCTCAGCGAGGTGCTAACCACAATTTGAAATTCCGAGGAGAGTTGCGCACGCAACCATCTCTGGCGCAACTATCAAAATAATAACGTAACCTTTTGATTTTTTCTGCGCCAGTTTATAACGTGAACGTGAATTACAGTGAATTGCAGTGAATTTGAAGCCAAACTGACGGTAAGAAATCTTGGAAATGTGAACATAATAAGAAGGACTTTTTAAATTGAAAATGTAGTTATAGAAATATATTATTGTATAATAATTATATAGATATTCAAAAGATATGATTTTAGAAATTTCAGTTTGTTATTATTTGTTATTATTTTGATAGTTGCGCCAGAGATGGTTGAGCGCGCAACTCTCCTCGGAATTTCAAATTGTGGTGAGCACCACGCTGAGCGTGGTGCTCGCCTAAATGATTCGAGTAGGCGCCGTAACTTGAGGCACATTGAGGTGACCACCACACTATTTGGGGAGCTAGCCACGATTGAGGCGATTACCCGATTCATTGTGGAGAAAACGAAAAAAAGTACAAACACTCCAATCAGTGTGGTGCCCGCCACAGTCAGTCGGGTATCCTTCGCTCAGTGTTATGAGAAACATTTCGTTATGTCATTGAAAATTACTTAAAATTTCTGTGAAATCAATTAATATTTTTTAAATCGCGCTAAAACTCGAAAAACCCTTTTAAATTGCTCAACATTATTCAAGATTCTATGAAATCTCAATAAAGCTATTAAAATACCTTATAATGCCATAAAATCTCACAATTCTGATCGTAACTGATCTGTAAATATACGAATACATATACACCAGCTTTATCCGACTCCTCTATTTTTGCATGGAATGCGTCCGTAAATATATGGCCTCAAGTTCGTAGTATCTGATAATCCCGGCTGATGGCGCAGCTGCGCATCAGCCTGACGTCTCTCATGGGCGGCCAATTTTGTACATGTGTATAAACGACAAGGCACTCGTGATAATTCCACGTGACCATCTCTCAACCAATCAGATCACGAATAAAATGCGGAATGAGGAAATGATAGGAATGGAGTAAAAAAATTTAATTAATTTAAATTTTTTCATATACTATGTCAAAGTATTGTGACAGTTAGATTAACTTAATAATACTTTGCAATTAATTTACATAGCAATTAATCTGAAAATAAAGTTTAAAAATTAAATTATATAGGTAGGAAATAATTGATGGTCGATAGTAAAATTTTTGCAATTAAGGGCATGTATTACTTACCCGATTACAGAGAAAAAAATGTCGGTAAGGAAGGGATCGGGTAAGTAATACATGCCCTTAAATGAATTAATGCAGGGTATCTACTACCGGGAAAAACCAGGAATACGCCTGGAATTTTTTTTTAATCCAGAATTTTTGTTTTTTGTCATAGCAAATAATTTCTACACGGAAAGAATATTGGCACAGTAGACGCACCACCTATCACAGTGCAGCAGTTGTACTATAGGCTCGGTACGACTGTTCTCCTGATTTTGGGACAGGAGACGCACCAAAGCTGACCAAAGTAAGGGATAAGTACAGTTGGTATAGCGCTTGCGCAGCGGTAGGACGTCTGCTATACTAAAATGGGACAGGAGAAGCCCCAAACGAGTGGATAAGATTCATCCTAGCGTTTGACACTGCTAGTATCCTAGTTGGTACGTCTACTGTACCAATATTCTTTCCGTGTACCAAAGAATACACTTCAGTTATTATTTCATATTTTATAATCTGATTGAGTAACTTAGTTACTTAAAATTAATTCTGAATAGTTGCAGTATTATTATTCCTTAGTTTATTCTTAAAAAGAGTAAAAATATTATATGGATAAATAGTATATAATAAACTACATAATATGTTGGATTTGTTGATTTAATATAATATTAAGTTCATAATAATGAATGTATGATGAAGCATTGAAGTGTGTTTTTACTTTCCTGATAAATCAGGGATTTAGCCTTGAAAAATCGGGAAAACACCTGGAATTTAAATCGGTTGAGTGAATAGACAACCTGAAGTGAATAGAGTAAAAATGGCTTTTAGAAAAGGGTTTTATTAAAATGCATGTTTATATAAGTATAATATATTTATAATATTAATGTAATCATATTACATTAATCAACAAATATTAATTTTTATATATTATAAAATCTCATTTTCTTACTGCACTATCCGTTTATTTTCTAAACATCATTGTTTTAAAATATATTAAAATCGTATTAGCTAAGAATTCGAGAATCACATTTCACATTTAAAATGGAAAAGAAAGTAAAATAATATATATGGAAAAAAATTTCGTACAGTTGCTGCACTACCTCTAGTGCTGCTGCTGCACCACAATAAAGGGCGACTGTTTTAGGTTAGCTACTGTACTTTTTGTAGAGTAACTACTGTGTCTCTGACAGAGGAAGCGTTGTGCTAAAGTGCAGTAACTGCCCCTCAAACGGACAGTTACTGCACATATACAGAGAGCGTTAAACGCAGCAGTTGTATCTACAGGGGCAGTAACTGTACCAAATTTTTTTCCGTGTATTTATATAATATATTTATTAATATATTAATATAAATAATATATTTATTAATTTTTATGTTATAAAATCTAATTTTCTTACCGTTTATTTTCTAAACATCATTGTTTTAAAATATATTAAAATTACAGCTAAGAATTCGAAAATCATATTCCACATTTAAAATGTGCATATTGTTAAAGTTAATTGCTTTATATATATATGTATATAAACATGCATTTTAATAAAAACTTTCTTTAAAAACCATTTTTACTCTATTCATTTAATTTCAAAAATTTTAATTAATTTAATTTATTTGTCACAATACTTTGACATAGATATGGATAAATTTAAATCATTTAAATTTTTTCCTCCATTCCTAACATTATTTTTTAAGACTTTTTTTTTTGCTGAAAATTAGTATTATATGTGTGTTCATCTAATTTAATATTTCCATAGTATTTCTTATTCATAAGTACAATTTTTTAAATTATTTGTAACATTATCCCATAAGAGACAATGTTAAAGTCAGGCAGATGCGCAACTGTGCCATCAGTCGGGATTATCAGGTACTACCAACTTGAGTCCATATATTTACGGCCATCTTTGGAGGGCCTCTCCAACGAGAGGGCTTTGTTCACACTTGGCTGATTCTGCGTCCCTCCCGTGCGTTCCCTGACAGCTTATAAACTGAAGTGCCGGCGCGGCGCTCGAAGTGACCTCGAAGTAGGTGCCGTACTATGTAGCCTGCGTAGTATACAAATGAACGAATCTTGAGCACGAGTTCATTGTCTATATACGGTTCCGAGTGATGACGTAATAGTGCTCGCTCGCCCCCGCAGTGTCTCCAGATCGTGGGATATTTCGCCCCCCCCCCCCACTCGACCTACGAGCTCATGCTTTCTCCCTCTAGCAACAGTCACGAACCTATTGAGAGAAAGGTAGCATGAGCTCATGGGTCGTATAGTGGGGGTCGAAAAATCCCACGATCTGAAGACAATGCTCGCCACATATTAGTTTACGTTTGAAGGAGGGCCTTCTACCTGCTTTTACCCGGGAGAGTGTCCCTCGTTCGAAAGATGAGTCTAGATATAATAAATAATAATATATTAAAAATACGAATATTAACACATTCAAAACAGTGATATAAAAAAACACATGAAAAAAACTACATTCAAGTAATCTTTTTAATTTCTCGAATAATAATAATAATTTCACTAACCTTAGGTATATATCTTGAAATATTTGTCTGCTTCACTAAGAATTTATTTTTCACACCAAATTAATTATTTTTATTACTTTAAATTATTTTCTATCTTTATATAACCTTTTTATTAGTAATGTTTATTATATTATATTTATTATATTTTATTTATTATATTTCTACTGTTTATTTGTTTATTTAACAGTTCTTTGCACGCAAGGAAAATAGGCCAAAAGAACAATCATGGAAAATTAAAGTCGAGGATGACGTTAAAATACTCTGGCGCTAAGTTACAAGAAAAAGGCATTCTCTTAGAAATCGATGGACTTCCTCAAACTCAATTTAAAAATGTTACTTTTGAAATAACGCCCAATGAGCACAATGGAGTTTTTACTGTAAAAGGTAAATTCATGGGAGTAGAAATGGAGAAAATTGATATCGATATTCAAAAGTTACTGGAACTTCAATTCGAAGGTGCGCCAATCATGGATATGTTTGGAAAAGCCAAAATCAATGTTAATTTACTTTTATTTCTCTTAAATCGAAAGTTTTACGGAAAAACATGATACATTAATTAATAAAATACAGTTTGGATATGTTTCCTTGTACGAAATAATTTTATCATTCTCAGTTTAAACAGAGTTATCGTCAATATTTTTTTATTAATTTTAATTACTTTCCGAAATCAAGCTATTTAAGTTTTAAGTCACAGCATCGTGAAATTTGTTCTTTTAGGGTGCGTTAAAAACTTAAAACATATAAATATTTTAATTTTAAATGTATAATTAATTTGTAGCCTTCAAATGGAATGACAATGAGAGTTCAAGTTTGTAAATATTTGTATTTTATAAGAATTCGTTACTCTGGTAACACAACATTTGTCATTAACTACATTAATCTAATGTGTATATTTACTTCTATGACAATGCAAAGTAGATCTAAAGAAAAGCGAAAAAAGAGAAAACAATGGAGAAAGGTTAAGTAAAGAAAGTATTATGACCTATAAATACAATTTATACAATCGTAAAATTATGCTTAAAGCATCAACTTCTAAAGATACTAGAATATATACTATTTATTAACTATTCAAAATCAGATGTATCTGTGAAAAATTATTTGCAACCAACATAGGCCCACATATACTTATAGAATCTCGCATTTTAATACACAATCACTTATCCGTTTATACATCATGTGCAACCTGTGAACCTTCATAATACTTTGAATTGTTGAAATTAAATTACGTATTATACTGATGTATTATTCCGAATTTTTTAAAGCAAACGAAAAAAAAATCAAGACGAAACGTCATAGAATTTGTATATTTACTGTTAGATTATTTGTAATATATATTTATATGCTGAAAATATCTAGATAGATAAAAAAAAATAATTCTTTCGATATTGAAACAGAATAATAAAAACGCAATTATTCACAATTGCAATATGATAGATATTATCAACATCATTTTTACCTTTAGTACAATTATGTACTTTCGTATTTCATTGTCAAAATAAAGTAAGGCATGTTCTTCTGCGATTTTGGACACATATAATATACAGCTGTCATTGCTGATTCCCTTAAGGCCATGTAAAACTTTCCCGATCACTACTTGATCGACATTTTTTTCTCTGCAACACCTACGTCTACATTTATTGAGATATCAAATTGAAAATTTCCAAAATTGAAGCTAAAGCATTAATAAGGTACGTTTATCTGATCCTAAATATTGAAATTTATCAAAGAAAAATTTTTTTATTTTTACAAAAATTTAGGATCAGATACCTGAGCATATTTTCATTAGTTTTAGAAATTTTCAATTTAATATCTCAATAAATGTAGACGTAGCGTTGCAGAGAAAAAAAATGTCGGTAAGGTAGGGATCGGTTAACTCTTACATGGCCTTAATTATGTATTTATGATATTCACATATCGCATAGTAATTTAACGTTAAGTATCGAATAATCAAATACTTTTGTATGTTTTATAAATTCTGACAATGGTGGATTCAAACACAATCCTAAAAAATTTGTCAGTTTTTTCCCATTGGCATTTTCTTATCTCTATGTGTATTATTATAAAGGACCTGCTTAGTGGAAACTGATGAGTAAAGTCGAATCAAAAATTTTAATTAAAAATTTTTTTTTGATATAGGGAGAGATTTTTCATTTTCAGTGATTAATTACATAATTAATTTTTTTAACAATTCCGGTAGAAATATCGATTTGGCAACGTGAATTTTGAATTTCATATTACACTTCATAATAGAAAAATTAGGACATTTTTTTCTTTGTAGATATTCATATCCTCCATTTAGTAAGAAAACGCTTCGAAGAAATACATGCTGACACTATGTTTTTACTTTCAAGATAAATACTTTTTTTCACTGGAACTTTTAAAAAATTAATTCAAAGAAATCTCAGAAGTAATAATAACCATGTGTATATTTATCAAATTGATTACTTTATAATATTTTTTATAAAATGTTGTATAATACATTTTATATCTAAAATAAGTGGCTTAGCAAAATTTTCTACACCGAAAAAAGTTCTGAACCAAAGCTGATTATAACATTGTTTCTTAGATAAATTTGTACAATATCGAGGAAAGCTTTTAGTGATACAAAAAAGCTGTTCTTTACGGAAATAAAATAAAGCGGGGAATGTAATTCTCTAAATATCGAATAATTATTTTTTTAAATTAAGAAATTATGTTTATATATATTTTACTAATCGTGCCTTCATTTTTTTCCTTTAAAGTGCATAAGTAAAAATGACACTATGAATACCCTAAAATATTTGAATAGTATCTGATATGCGCTTTAGCATTTCTCTTAAGTGAAAAGATCAAGGGCCCGTGAAAATGATATTTAAAAATAAAATAATTATCATGCAGTTTCCACAAAGCAGGTTAATCTGCGCCCAGTTATGTGTATCTAGACGTTGTTGCAGTTATAAACTATTTAATAAATAGCATGATAATATCATTTTCATTTAATTTATAAGTGTTGGTTCTTTTCTACGTTTGTGCCAATCTTGTAGCATTGAGAACATGGAGCAATTGAGTAAGCGTTATCGGTTGTTGAGGACATTGCAAAAAGTCCTAATTCTCCCTTGAAGCTCCGATATCTGTACCAAGGT
Source organism: Synergus japonicus (assembly GCA_900474275.1). Classification (NCBI taxonomy): domain Eukaryota; kingdom Metazoa; phylum Arthropoda; class Insecta; order Hymenoptera; family Cynipidae; genus Synergus; species Synergus japonicus. The sequence goes on from UCOH01000669.1 coordinate 9,300, forward strand.
TTCTTCCATCATGTTTCTTAGTTTAGTCAAGTTCGGTATTTGATCACAAGATTCTATGTTCAAGAGTTCCGTAAAATATTTTTCCCATATTTCTTTCTTTGCATATCTAGAAGAAAAAATAATTTTTTTATAACAGATGTAAAAACATGATAAAACTTATCCGATTCCTAGCTTACCAATATTTTTTTCTCTGTAACGTTACTTCTAAATTTATACAAAATTCTGTTTAAAAAAATATGGATTATGCAAAATTGTGCAATGAACGAATCAGAATTATATTTAATAGCTTAAATATTACGTCACATCTTAATATTTTATAAAAATATCAATAACTTTTCAAAATAATGAACATTTTTTTAATTTCTAGAGCTTATTTTAAAGATAACTTTCTATATAATCTGACTTTTTTTTACTTTGTATTGTGCGGGACTTAAAGTTGACGTGAAAAAGTTGAAAATAATTGAATTGACGTTTCTGCAAAATTATATTAAAATTAAAATTTACATTCATTTGAATAAGTGAAAGAAATTAAGAACAATCTTCACTATTCGAAAATGATTGGAATTTTTACAAAACATTGACATTTGACATTCTTTGTGTAATTAAATTTAGATGAACTTAAACGACCGTAGAAAAACAAACGAACCCAAAAACTTCAATAAATTAATATAAAATGTATTAAGGTAGTTGTGCCGAAATCGAACCTTTCTTAGGAATTGTCTAAAATTTTCAAAATATGTAGAAAATATTGTTATCTAACCATGCTCCAATTTTTAGCTTAATCCTGTGTTTCTAAAAGCAAATATTTTTAATTATGATCAGTACTTTTTGCATGGGTTTCCTATAGCTAACATGGATAATCGCCACATTATGAAGTCTAGTATGAAAACGAATCTTACCATTGTGCTAAAAGCTACAGATGTGTAGTAAAATATCGTGTGGATTTTATGAAAAAAATCAAAATTATTGTGCGTTTAGTATAAAGGAAATAATATTGGAAAGAATAATATTTCTGTTCTCGCGAGACACATTGCGGCACGGCAGTGACGATGTGGCAACACTGAGATGACATTTTGACGATTTTGACAATATTATTTTGAGGCTATAAGTGCATCACCACCATTTTCTCTGAGAATGAAATTGCGGTGTTGTCAATATCGTTGCCATACGAACTGTGACTGTGAATGTGTGTATGCGTATATAGGATGCTTCAATGTGATTATACAATCGCAGTTAAAATTTTTGACCAATGGTTAGGAGAGAACATGCGATATCTTACATCTATCTGAGCATAAACTTTTGAGTGTTTTTGCCGCGAGACAACTACCTTAAACAAATTTTTTTTATTCTTATGGTGCGTTTATACCTCTGTCCGACCGATCGGTGCAGGCAGAATGTACGAGAGTAAAGGAGATAGAGAGTTCTTTTTGTCCAATTTTTCATTCTCTATCTCTTTTACTCTTATGTACTTTCTGCCTGCACCGGTCGGTCGGACAGAGGTATAAACGCACCATTATTCTAAAAAGAACATACTTGCAGCTAACTTCATAGCGTTATTTCAATTTCTAGCTTCAGCGTTACCACTGGTTACGCATGAAGTAAGCGTCAAGTCGAGAATATTTATTCTCGAATTTGCAACAATCTTCCAAATGTCAAGAAATTCTTGATTCTCTATATTCACATCAATTGCGCATGTAACCAATCAGATGCCGAACGCAGAGCACGCGCAGTAGTTATTTCAAATGAATTTGAGAAATAGGAACTTACATTTGGGAGAAACATGACTTGACTTTTGGCAGATAAAAAAAACATAATCTACATTTCGTAGTATTTTAATGTTTAGGTTACTCGTCATATATTCTGGGAGGTCTGGAACAAAGATCTCAGAGTGTATGTAATCTATATATATAATCTATATAATGTAAACTATAACGATGAATTGAAATGAGTATGGTGTGTATGAGCTTCGTGTGACACATTAAGTCTTCAGTCTAAAATCGCATCTCGATAAGTAAAGACCAGCCTTCCAAGTGTCTTAAATAAAATTAATATCTTTGTTCTCTATTATTGTGTTATTTCCATAACCATATTTCCAATAGTGTATTGTGTTTTTAAAAACTGAAAGTGACAGAAACTAAAAGAAAACTTTGTTCTTGTGTATAGTGCTAAGTGTAAGTGACTAAAGTGACAATGGAGAACCCGAAAGCGAAAAGAAACATTAAAGCTTTTGATATAGTCCACCGACTGATGAATGGATTAAATCAGAAAGAACCGCTAAAAGTGTCATTGTTGAATACTTATCGGGTTCTTTTCTTGGATTTGTAAAAACAGACAGTATTGCGAAAGAAATCCTACAAAGTTTAGATTCTATCTACGAAAGCAAAAGTCTTGCTACACAACTGGCTCTGCGGAAGAGATTACTTAGCTTAAAGTTACAAGGCGATACTCCTTTAATTAAACATTTTAGGATTTTTGATGATTTGATTACTGAATTATTATCAGCAGGAGCAAAACTGGAAAAGACTAACAAAGCGTCACATTTGTTGTTGACTTTTCCTTTAACATATGATGGAGTTACAACGGCAATTCAGACTTTATCAGAAGATAATCTCACACTAGCTTTTGTTAAAACGAGATTATTAGACCACGAAATTAAACTGAGACACGAAAGCAGTGATACAAGCTCTAAGGTACTTCAAGTGGATAAAACGGATGATTTTTCCAACAAAAGAAGAAATCCTGAATTTAAGAAATCATGGAAGAACAGTTATCGACAAGGAAAAGGGAAATTTAACAAAAATGTTCAAACAAATGTTAAATGTCATCATTCTGGTAAGAAAGGCCATATTAAGAAAAATTGTTTCCATTATAAAAAAACAACTACAGTATCAAAATGAGAGAAATAGGACAATCCAAACTGTTCAAATAAATAATCAGTCATCATCCATGGATACTACCAACTCTGGATTTGCTTTTATGGCTGGAGATTTTAATATTAATGATACTGGAAATAAAATTTCATTTCTTCTCGACTCAGGAGCATCGGAACATCTTATAAACAGGGAAGACCTAACTGTAACTTTTATCGAATGGCAACCTCTAATAAAAATTTCTGTTGCAAAGAATGAAGCCTTTATAACTGCAACTTTATAACTACTACTGTTCGGAAGTCCCGTATAATTTACTTTCTGTAAAAAGATGCAACAATCTGGAATGACAATTATTTTCAATCAAGAAGAAGTTGAAATTAAAAAAGGTGGTATGATCATAGTAAAAGGTAAGCCTATGGGCAATTTAATTGGTATTGATTTTACAGTGAATTTAAAAAGAGGTAATTCTAATGATTGTAATATTCAAATATATAATGCAAAATCTATTAATTATGATTTATGGCATCAACGATTGGGTCAAATTAATAAAGTGATACCTGATAATGATTTGTGTGAAGCTTGTATAAAAGGTAAGCAAGCAAAGTTACCTTTTGAAAAGGCTAAAGATAAAAGTCATATTAAACATCCATTATTTATTGTTCATTCCGATGTTTGTGGTCCAATAACTCCTCCAACTATTGATAATAAAAATTATTTTGTATGTTTTATTGATGAATATACTCATTACTGTGTAACGTATTTAAATTCATACAAATCGGATGTATTTTCAGTATATAAAGATTTCATTGCAAAAAGTGAAACTCATTTCAATTTAAAGATCGCTAATTTATATACAGATAATGGATGGGAATATTTGTCTAATGAGATGAAGGAATTTTGTGTACAAAAAGGTATTAGTCATCATTTGACAGTTCCACGAACCCCTCAATTAAATGGTGTCTCAGAACGTATGATAAGAACTATTACTGAAAAAGCTCGCGCGATGATTTCAGGTGTTAATTGGGAAAAACATTTTTGGGGTGAAGCAGCTTTAACTGCTACATATTTAATTAATTTATCACCAACTAAAGCTTTAAAAGTAGATAGAACACCATTTGAATTGTGGCATGGTAAAAAGTCTCAGTTAAAATATTTAAGAGTTTTCGGTTCTACTGTCTATGTTCATAATAAAACTAGAAAAACAAAGTTTGATGATAAGTCTTTTAAAGGAATTCTACTAGGGTATGAACCGAATGGATACAAAGTGTGGGATGTGGAAACTGAGAAATTCATAATAGTTAGAGATGTTATTGTGGATGAGACAAATTTCTTGAAGTCTAGACCGATAGAAAAGCCTGAAGGGGTTAATTTTGAAAACTCCCATGATAAAACTGATAAATCTGACAAGTTGTCAAAATCAGTAGAGTCTCAAGAATCTGATAATGAGAAATCAGATATTTCAAAAGAATGGGTTGAAACGATACCTAATAAATTGGCAAAATTAGATCAGAAATCTAATAAAATAAAAGTAAAACTCTAGAATTCTCTGAACCAAGAAAGAGTGATAGACTGAAAAATAAACCTCCTATTTATTATAATGAAGATGATTTTCTTGATGATTATCTTATGTGTGCTCAGTCCGTTGAATGCGAAATTCCGAATTCATATCACGAAATTCAAAATAGGGATGATAAAGTTCAATGGGAACATCCATTAAAGAAGAGATTAATTCACTCTTAATAATTAGGTCATTAGTAACAAAAACTGAAAATAAAAATATTGTAGATTGTAGGTGGGTATTTGTTATTAAAAATGATGAATTTGGAAACCCAGCAAAATATAAAGTTCGTGTTGTTGCTAGAGGTTTTAGCCAGGAATATTTAACTGATTATAATGAAACTTTTGCCCCTGTTGCTAGAATTGCTAGTTTCAGGTTTATAATTGCATTTGCTAACCAATTCAATCTCTTAGTCCACCATATGTATGTTAAATCAGCATTTTTAAACGGTATATTAAAAGAAGAAATATATATGAGAGTCCCTGAAGGGGTTCCAAGTAAATCTAATCAAGTGTGTAAATTAAATAAAGTTATATATGGATTAAAACAAGCCGCTCGATGTTGGTTTGAATTGTTTAGAAAAGCTTTAACAGACGAAGGTTTTTGTTATTCAGATGTTGATCATTGTATATATATTTTGGATCGAGGAGATGTATCCAAAAATATATATATATATAGTACTATATGTGGATGATCTTGTGATTGCTACTACGAATATTAAGACAATGGAAAGTTTTAAAAGTGATTTAATGAAACAATTTTGAATGGTAGATTTTAAAGAAATTAAACTTTTTGTTGGAATTAGAATTAACAGAAAATATGACAAAATAACTTTAGATCAAAGTGCGTATATAAAAACTATTCTAAACAAATTTATTATGTCTGATTGTAAAACTGTTAGTACACCTCTTCCAAGTAAATTGAATTATAAAGATTTGAACTCTGATGAGAAATATAATTGCCGAAATCTAGTCGGATATTTAATGTATGTGATGTTATGTACGCGTCCTGATCTCAGCACAGCCGTTAGTATTTTGAGTAGATATACGAATAAAAATAACAAAGAACTTTGGCAATGTTTAAAAAGATTACTTAGATATCTTAAAGGATCAACTCATATTAAATTGACGTACATTCGAGGTGATTACAATAATATTTTAGTTGGTTATGTTGATTCTGATTGGGGTGGCAATGATGATAAAGACAGAAAAAGTACAACAGGTACTTATTTAAATTGTATGAAAATTGTAAATTTTGTTGGAATACAAGAAAACAAGTATCAGTAGTAGCTTCATCTACTGAAGATGAGTACATGGCACTTTTTGAAGCTGTCTGGGAAGCATTATGGTTGAAATCATTGGCAATCAGTATCAACATAAATATTTCAAAACCAATTATAATTTATGAAGACAACAATGGTTGTATTAGTATAGCAAGCAATCCAACAAGTCACAAAAGATCAAAGCATAAAATATAAATAAAATATCAATTTTCTAGGGAACAAGTTGAGAAAAATGTTATTAATATAAAATACATTCCAACAGGTAACCAATTGACTGATTTTCTAACAAAACCGTTACCAACACCAAAGTTCCTGGAACTCAGAAGAGGAATGAGTCTGGAATAGACTCACTGTATAATCATTTTAATTATAATATAATTTTGAGATAAACTGATGATGGTCGGATTAGGTTTTTCTGGGTTTTCCCTAATCCCTCGCACGAATGTTGGACCATTTGTAAATAGTTCTCCCAGATAACACAAGGAAGGTGCGTCTTTGCTTTTGCTTATACGAATGATTGATTTTTAATGATATTAAGTAGATTGTTTTTTGAGGAGGTGTGTTCGATTATTTCAACAATTAAAAATGTATATAGGGCAAAAACATAATCTACATTTCGTAGTATTTTAATGTTTAGGTTACTCGACATATATTCTGGGAGGTCTGGAACAAAGATCTCAGAGTGTATGTAATCTATATATATAATCTATATAATGTAAACTATAACGATGAATTGAAATGAGTATGGTGTGTATGAGCTTCGTGTGACATATTAAGTCTTCAGTCTAAAATCGCATCTCGATAAGTAAAGACCTGCCTTCCAAGTGTCTTAAATAAAATTAATATCTTTGTTCTCAATTATTGTGTTATTTCCATAACCATATTTCCAATAGGTCGTAACTCAGTTTTTTACATTTGGTACCAATAATTCAACAGGGTAATCTTTTAATAGAAGTTTACGGTTTTTGGTACTCCGCCCACCTTATTGGTTAATTTATTTGACGCCGAATTATGTTAGTTTCGTTCAGGTCCGTAACCAGGATTTTTTTTGGGAGAGGGGAGGGGCGCAGATTCAAACGTAATATCATCGAATATCGATAATTGTTTGTACCTATAGCACATAACATAACTTTCTGAAATTTCGGGGGGGGGAGGGGGGCACCCCCCGTGGATACGTGCCTGGTTTCGTTATATGCTCGATATCTGATTGGTTCCTATTCGCGCGCAGTTAAAATTCAAAAAAGATTATTCTTATTTTTTTTTTATAAATAATGGCATTGCGAATTATAAAAATGTGCATTATATCAAAATTAATTAATTTTAATAAAAAATATTAATTAATTAAATGCATATTCAAGTGAGTGATAAAGAAAATTTTAATTTACAGAATATGGATTTCATTAATTTTTAATACATATTTTTGACTGAAACATTGGGAAATGGTAATACATTAGACTACTATTAATTTTCTAAAATTAATTTTTTTCAAGAAAGAAGAGTGGTAGGACGCATGTTTTTTTATATATTCGTTACCATTTCCTAAAGTTAAAGAAAAATTAGTGCGTTTAAAATAATGTAAAATATATAATCGGAAGTTGAAAAGCTTCGCAAAAGACTGAAATTCATACCGAATTTATCGTAAAGTATTATAATTTATGTTGCTAAAAAAAGCTTTTTACTTTCCGAGTATTAAAAATTTAATCTAAGTACTAAATATTTAACACAAAAATTAACTTTTGTCTTCTTTAACTTTCTAAAACTTAAAGAGTAAATGGGGAAAACTAAGACGAATCACTTTGCGGTTATAAAAGAAACATGCATTTCAGCTAACTTCATAGCGTTACCTTAATTTCTGACGTCAGCGTAACCACTGGTTACGCATGAAGTGAGCAGTAAGCCTAATGACGTAAAATATTTCAAATACAAAAAACGCGCGCTCAAGCGCGCGATTGGACTCGTAAATGTAAAAATTTAGGACCAAATAAACGTACCTTAACGCTTTAACTTTAATTATGTAAATTTTCAATTTGAAATCTCAATAAATTTAAAAGTAACGTTGCAGAGAAAAAAATGTTGGTGAGGTAGGAATCGGATAAGTAACGCAAGCACATAATATGTCATACAAAAAATTCAAATTACTTACCTGGGAAGCTTAGAATTAATAAACCAACGATCTGCAGTTTTTGAAACTCGCATGTAACTACCGAAAAGGAGACAATGACTAGATGCAGCCAGACAATACAGATCGGTCTGATAAGTCCACGGCTTTCCTGTTTGCATTTCAATGCATGTAAATTCTTCCGTTTTTATAACTTGCTTGAATTGTGTATTTTCCGGAAACAGGCTCATATCAATACTACATCCGAAGTCTATCAATTGAATTGTCGGCCTTGCATCGTCTGTAGGCCTGTAGAATAAAACCAAGTTAAAAAAAAATGAGAAGATATAATAAACGTTTAAACACAGAAAATGCTCTTTAAATGCAATAATTCTCTTAAATTAATATGAAATTTCATAGTTACAGGGTGGCCAAAAGATTTAATTTTTCAATTTCCCAGACATTTCCTTGACTTTCAGACAAATTTCACTTTAAAATCCCTTAAAATACGTCAAGATTTTTTAAAATTCTTGAAAGCCTCTTGAAATTCCTTAAAATTCTACAAAATCATAAAAATAAGTCATAAAAATTTAGTGAAATTCTTTAAAATTCCACGAGGAAAATTTAAATTCTTTAAAATCACTTTAAAATAATTAAAATTTCTTAAAATTCTTACATGGCTTTTAAAATCTTTTTAAATTCCATGAGAATATTTATAATTCCTTAAAATCTTTTGAAATTATTACGAGTTTCTTAAATTCCTTTATAATTAAACGAAAAACTTTTGAATCCCTACAAATACGTAAAAACAACTTTTATCATTTTTGAAGACTTTGCAGAATTCCCTAAAATTTCACAAGGAACTTTAAAATTCCTAAAAATTCTTTGCATTCCTTAAACTTCCTTAAAAATCTCTTAAAATTTCACGAAGTACTTTTAAAATTCAACTAAATCTTTTAAATAATATAGAAATCTCTTGTAATCACATAAAATTCCTAAAAACCTTTTGAAAATCTTTAAAATTATTGAAAATGTCGTGAAATCATTAGAAACCTAGAGAATCTTAGAGAATACCTGGAAATAATTTTTAATCCTTCGAAATCTTTTGATAGTTTTTAAAATTTGTTAACTAAATTACAAAATATATATATGTAATACGAAACAAAAATAACATACTTAAAATAAATTTGTTAATTTATATTTTCCCTGACTTCCCCGACATGTGGCCACCCTGAGTTAATACGAAACACATATAGAATAGTTTACTTACAAATGCATGAGCAAAAAGTTGTCTGGCTTAATATCACCGTGAATAATTTGGCATTTATGTAAATATTCCACAATCTGTATCATTTCAATAGTAAAAAATATAGCAAGAGCCTCGTTGAGCAGCTTTCCTGTTGCGATCTTCACTTGATTCGTCACTGACAATAAAGTCCCATATTTGGAGAATTCGGAAACTAAAACGCTACCATTGTCAGCAACATATGCTGTTTTAATATCCATAAATCCACGTAACTGAAAAAACAAAGATCTAGTAGTGACAATAAAAAATAGACAATCAATAAATATTTCGGAGAAGCTTCAAATAAAAAGCGTACCATATAAGGATTAGTCAGGCGAGCTTTTATTTCTCTGGCAATGTAGTACTCCCAAACCCAGGCAGGTTTCTGTGTTTTAAGAGCAACTGTCTGTCTTGTTTGTAAATCTACAGCTTTAAAAACTTTCCCATACGTCCCTTTTCCAAGGCACTTATCTAAGTCATACGCTTCAGTACCTACAATCCACAAAAGTATCATGTAAGACAATATTTTTTGGAAATTATAATATAAAATTACTTATAAATAAATAATAGTACTATAAAAAATGAAAAAATGAAATAAAAAATGTAGATCCAAAAAGACTATCTTTTTGTAAAGATTAGTACAATATTTTGTTAATTGTAAATATATCGTATTCGAAACCATAACCACAAAATATTGTAAAAAATATTTTCTGAAAAATAGTACAACTTTTTCTGGGTATATCTTTTTGTTTACGGAATTACATTTATTTACTTGATATATAATCATATTATTTATGATTACAGACCAAGAGTTATTATAATAAAGATAACAACAAATTTTAACTTATTTATCTTAAATTTTAAATAAAACACATTAAAAATCGGTTGTGTTAAGAATTGGTGAAGGGGGTGGAGTACAGAGGGTAAAGCCTCCTAGATATATATAAATAAGTACACGTACCAAGCGTAATCATGGTTGAAGGCACAAATTTGTTCAAATTGCAGTGTAATCTTACGTGACCCTCAGCATGGTGGCTTTGTGGAAATTTAATTTTCCGTAAAAGACCGGCAATTAAATTCTTGTCAAAGGGATTTATATCACCCTCAGGCAGCTCAAAAATTTCATCTTCGACTTCCTCCATAGGCTCTTGTTCCTCACACTCCATTGAATCTACTTTTTCTTCAATCATCTTATCATCGATAGGTGCATTGTTAAGATTAAAATTGATCGACTTTCGAAGATCGCAATTATTCTGGATTTCCGATGTAATTTGATCCACATTGCGTTGAACTGTTCGTGGACTCTGAGCATGAACAGCTTGAATTTCAGCCCTCATTTTTTGATCGTAAGCTTGATTCGCTGCTAACAAAGACTCATTTGATACTGTTCCTGATAAACGTAAAAATAAAATAAATAAACGTACCTTAATGCTTAAAACGTACCTTAATTTTAAAATGACAAAGATGTGTTTATAATGCTAGAAAATCCATACATACTAACCTTGACTAGTAGACTGTTGTTCCTTAATTGTTCCCAAATCTTCTCGAGTAATTGTAAAACCCAGACCTGCTGTTCGAGTATGAGCACTACTGCCTGAACTGCTAGAAATGTATTCCTTGGTTGATTCCATTATAACGCTTAACTTATCATCGCCGTCTGCTCCTTGAATCTCCGGAATTCTACATAAAAAGTTTTTTTTGATTTCCTATATCTAATATACATACAAATATATGAAAATTTTTTTTAATCTTTCCAAAAAAAGTTCTAGATCTCATCGAAATACACATTTATTGTTAAAAAAATTTTTTTTCTGCGAGTAATAGTTTCCGAGAAAATCAGAGATATATCGATTTCAATCGTATATTCATTTGGTTTCGGTTTGAAACCTACTTACCCTTTACCATTTCCCTTTAACATTTCCCTATACCCTTCCCTTATCCATTTCCCTTTAGCATTTTTTTTACCATTCCCTTTATGCCATTTTCCTTTAGCATTCTTTTTATCATTCCCTTTTACCATCCCGTTTGCCACTTCCCTTTACAATAATTTCCATTTAAAATGTGAAGAGACATGGTCTATGGGTTTTTTGGAAAATGAATATCGATATATCTGATTTTCTTGGAAACTATCACTCGCAGAAAAAAAAAGTGTATTTCGTCAGATTTATAACTTTTGTTTAACACATTGCTTTTTAAATTAGAATATTAAATGAGATAAACGCAAAAAACCATGAATTTTATGGTTTTTCATGATGTCACCATGAAAATAAAATTTGCGTAAATTTTCACTATCATATTCGAAATCAGCGTGTTAAAATACATAAGTATACCGAAAATCCGAAAGAAAATCGGCAGCTACCGGTTTTCGGAACTTTATCCTTTTTTTTTTAAATATATAAAAAAGATATTAAACTTACGGTTGAGGTTGACTACTTTGACCAGGCAGCTGATGTCGTTCTTTTGCCCTGTAAGTTTCTTTAAAGTGACTAATTGGCGTTGAGCTAGTTAGTTGAGTGTTGAACGCCTCCGTAAAGCAGGTTTCATTGTCTACAGTCAATGGTGCAGTACCCAGAGTTTCATCTTCATATAAATTGTCTTCCTGTTTAGACATACTTTCTTCTAGCGGACCATTATAATCTACGACAATCGCATTTTCCTTATTTTCAGCACTTTCAAGGAACTTCAAATCTCGTCTATTCATTCCAGGAGATTTTATGTACGGCAATTCAGAAGGCATTCTGTACGGCTTGTTGCACTCCGGCTCCGGGTCAGTGTACGGCGTGAAATGTACTTGTTTTTGAGGTTCGATAGATGTTACCGGTGATTGTAAAGTTGTAGAAAATTGTTGATATCCAATATTAGCTGTGACGACGTTACCGTAAACGTCGTGTTGCTGTTGGTGTTGTTGGGCATGCTGTTGTTGTGAATGATCTTGTTCCTGTTGTGAATGGTGCTGCATGGGCTGATCTTGCATATGTTGTGATGTATGGAGCTGTATATGAACATGTTGGGAGGTGTGAAGTTGTCCTTGACTGTGTTGAGGCTGAATGTGCGCTTGTTGTTGCATCTGCTGTTGTTGATGTGGTGATTGCATATGAGGCGAATGGTGAATAAGGGACTGATGGTGGGATGTCTGCAAATGTGGTGAATGATGTTGGATGTGAGATTGAATATGAGGAGATTGGATGGCTTGTTGCTGATGATGCGGTTGAATATGCTGTAACAGAGAACAATTATATAGTTTTAATCAGACAAGAAAGTGTACATATATCTCTTTCTTTTACTTAAGGTCTGCCAGGTGTCCCTCGCCGATTTGATTCTTCCTAATATATTTTGGGGGTGAAACAGCCCCTCAAAAATCAGGTGTCTCAAGTGTCGATTCCATATAGTTTTTCTGTGTATAAAAACCAAATTGATTTCGATCAAACCTACATTACTGTTCCAAGTTTGAAGAATAAATCTTCGATATACTGTTTAAAATCCAAAACATTGTAAATTTTACTCAAATGTATTATTTTTTTCTATAAACTAAGTGTACTTCTTAATGATTTTAATGATTTTTTGTATAAAAGTAGTTTTTTTTTCTTAAAAATACACAAATACCTTCTTCATCCTCTTTTTTGTGTGCAACACGTATTTTTCTCGATTTTACATTTATTTTGCACTTTTATGCATAATTGGGGAGTGCAAAATATATATAAGGTAAGTCGAGGAGAGGTGGATCACTTCTCGGCATTTCGAGTCTGTCTTGTCGACTGAGCTGATTTTTTGCGAGTATGTGTGTCATGATACAAAGACAAAAAGTTCCAAATGTCGCGTCATTGCGACGTTTCGTTACGCAGCTACAGCACATTCTTTTTTTGATCTGCTCGAAAAATCAAAGGAAATTTTTATTGTGCGTTAAAAACAATTCGTTTATCGTGTAGTTATTGTGATTTCTGCAAAAAGCTATACGTGGAGCGATTTTGTGGGCTCTTTCTGCACGGTAACATGGCATCGCCAATAATTATTGAAAATTTTTTCTCAATTTGTTAAACACATTACTTTTTTTGTCATTCGAGGAAAGACTGATCATAGTTTTCGCGAAGAGATGGATCACTAACAAACCTTATTATACTTTGTTTATTATTACTAAGCGACTTCTTGCCGTCATTTAGAGTGACAATTTTGAAGGTTATGTGTAGGTTATGTTTAGGGCCCGAACTAAAAATGTTCTCTGCAGTGTTTAATAAAATTGTGTGCCTGTAGCTCAAAATGCCAAACGTATATAAGCGGAAACCCACATCATCTCGTGGATTATGGGACAGAGATAATATGGCTGAAGCAATTGAAAAAGTGCAATCTAAAAATGTTCGAACTAAAAAATGTGCGAATTAAAAATGTTCTTGAAAGTTATTCAAAGAAAACAAACTTTGAAACCATCTCAAAACGAATCACCGACATTGATTCTCCGTAAGATTCAACCGATTCCACAACTGCAATGGAATTCTGACTTCAAAGGAAAACCAAAAAAATCTTCAGGAATAAAATGCCAAAAAAAAAGAAGCCATGGAAAACCAGAAGATGAAAAAGCGTGGCAAGAAGTCGAAAGTTTCATTTTGATTGTACTTTATTCACTTTCTAACTTTCACCTTACTTTCCTTTTGTATCCTCTTCAAAACACTTTAAAATAAACAAAATTATGATTCTTAGTCAATATTTGTATTAAATATGATGGTACTAATAATTTTTTATTCCTGATCTACATCTCCTCCAAAGATCCATCTGTCCTCGAATTCTTTTTTTCAAACGCCTCTCATATTGATACAAAAAAATTTCTATTTGCATGGTTCTCTTCACAAGGACTGAAACTAAAACTTATACGGAGTGGAATTTTTTTTGTGTGGAAAATCTCTGTTTTATAAAGGAAAACAAAAAAAGTGATCCATCTCTCCTCGACTTACCCTATATTTTTTAATTTTTTGATGTAGGGATAGTTTACCCCCACACTTTTTTATTTTATTTATTTTTTTTTTTGAGAAAATTTCTTTATTCATCTCGTCACGAGGAAACTTTTCCAGTAGGTTTGATCGAAATCAATTTGGTTTTTATACACAAAAAAAACTATATAGAATCGACACTTGAGACACCTGATTTTTGAGGGGCTGTTTCACCCCCTTAATGTGTTTTTCCACATATAAAAAAAAGTGTCGCTTAGTTTTTGGAGTACTCCAACATATATCAGGAAGAATCAAATCGGCGAGGGACACCTGGTAGACCTCCCTTGTTAGAGCCCTAGCGACTTTTCTAAATAAACTAAAAATTACTTTAGGTACTCACTTGCATTTGATAGTGATAAGGATTGTGAACAGCGTGGCCTGCAAAGCTTTGATGTTCTTGATTAGAAAAAGGAACATGGTAAATTTGATTGTTTTCCTGATCATCATAGCTTTGTATTGGAGCACCAAATCCCTGATGATGTTTGCTCGTCGACATAACATGTTGCGTCATGGAACTATCCAAGTGTATATTAAAAGACAGTTTTGACCTTGTATCTGACATTCTGTGTTCCATAGGTCGGCTAATCATTGGACTACTATTTCCAGCGTCTGGTGATTGCCAAAGTTCCTGAACAGCTGACATTGCCTCCTTGGTATTCACAGTTAAACTCTGACCCAGCAAGTGCTCCTCAGTTGCTGTACTGGACGACTGATGTTGACTCATGAAACTAGAAGATTGCATTTTCTGCTGTCTCCTTAGTTCAGCCTCCATTCTTTGTGCTTCAATTCTCTCCGCCTCAATTCTCTCAACTTCTATCCTCTCAGCCTCTAATCTCTTATACTCCTGTTGTTCAGCCTCGTACCTCCTTCGTTCAAGCCGTTCAACTTCTAATCTTTCTGCTTCCAGTCTTTTAAATTCTATCTGTTCAGCCTCATATCTTAGTCTTTCCAATTCTTCTCTTTGCTGTCGTTGAAGTTGGAGCTGCTCATTCCGACGTCTTTCCAACTCTAGTTGCTCAGCTTTTTGTCGCTGACTTTCAATTTTTTGATTCTCTGCTCCATAAAGCTGACGATGTAACTTTTGTTGCTCAATTTGAAGCCCACATCTGCTTATCTCTTGTTGATCAAGCTGTCTTTGCGCGATGTGATGATGCTGCTGCTCAAAAGATTGTTCACGTCTTTCCGTGTAAGTTGTCCCAGTATTATCAATATTTAAAGAGAGCTGATTATTTGTTTGAAAATTTCGGGATCTGCTGTAAAATTAATACCAAATGTTTAAAAACGAATACCTATAAATATTTTTACATCTCATCAGAGAATGTATTAGTTTTGTGTAAAATTGAACCCCCCATTTTTTGTCAAATGTCGACGTTTTGTGACCTCTTGAACCCAAAAAACATATTTTTATCAATGTGTGTGTCTGTCTGTCTGTCTGTCTGTCTGTCTGTCTGTCTGTCTGTAGATGTTAGTTTGTGAGCACGATAACTTACGAAAGAATTGACCGATTTGATTGGCCTTTGGTATACTCTTTTATTGTCTCAAAATAAAGGTCAAATTCTTTAGCCAGCCATTTTTGATAAAAATTAAAAAATTTAGATAATTTTTAAAGTTCAAAAAATTTTTTTTTTAATTTACAAATTCTGTTTAATGATATTCATAGTATTCAATTAGTTGAACAATTTATCATTATGACTTTTTTTTATAAAACAAAAATTGTAAGATATATAACTTTTCAAAAATTCAAAAAAATATAGTTAATTAAAACTGATGTGCACTGATGAGAATGTGTTCCTTAAGGTCGATAGAAACTTAAGTAAATTAGTTTTCTTCAAATAAAAATAAAGTAATTTAAGTAAAATTATATATCAGAGATGAAGATTGGTAAGCGAATGCAAGCGCGCAAAGTGTGATGAGAATGTGCTCAGAAGGCACCCCTAGTTTCTACTCATACTGATGAACTAAATAACATAAGGCACGGTTCGACTGCATCAATTTCAAATAAAAAGACCTGCATCTAGATTTTTTAAATTGATTAGTGTTCAAAATCATACTTAAAAAAATATTTTTAGCAGGGGTAATATCTTTTTAATACAATATAGTACTGCCTTTTAAAAAAAATAATTTGAATCAATTTAGGATTATGTTTTTGGTGAAATCCAATTAAAATTACATGTAATAATATATACGTAAGTTGAATACCTGTCAAGATATCGCTGTGCTCTGATTTCTTCCATACTTTGATCGATGTTATTGGCGTAGACTAATTCTTTGGGGTAGTGAGCTTTCAATATCACTTCTGGATTTGGTGGATCTGGTACATAGATGGGAACCTTTGGATATTCGTGATATTTGCTACCGTCATAAAACATGGTATGATTCGGAAATAATCTCAATTTATCTAGATTATAGCTATCATCTGGTTGATCTTCGTGAACTAAAAAAGAGAGTTTTTTTAATAAACATACTTCAAATTTCTATTTTATTCCATAATTGGGACGTTCTTTTACAAACCGAACAGAGAATTAACCAACACATTTTTGATTCAGCTAAAACTTTTATTATGGGTTCTTTACCGAAAAATAAAGGATACTTATTCCAAGATCTTTTTTTCTCAATTTTTTGAAAAATAAAATGGATTGGAAATTTAAGAATTTGACAATTTTTGGCTTGAAGACTTGAGTTAGAGACTTTCTTTTTTTCATTTTAAAGATAAACGAACGATCTTTAATAAAAAAATACTTTCAGAAAAAAATATTTTAAAATTTAACTTCCAGCTGAATTAAAAATATGTCGGTCAATTCTCTGTTCGGTTTATAAAAGAATGTCCCAATTTCATTTTCACCTTTAAATGATGTTTTAACCGCAGAAGACATTAGAGGGCATTTTTTACTACTAATATTCCACGGTCCAGGTTTAATTGTATTTTCCTTATGTATAGCTTCTTCCACAGGTACGTGATCCAGAATACTCGAACTCTTTCCTTCCATACCGTGAGCGTCATCCTAACAATATTTAAGATAGTAATTAACTTAGATATCGGTGATTAACAACAAATTTCTAATTGAACTGTCTGAGATATTACCTGGTACACTTGAATTCTGGAATTCCCTTTAGCCCCATGAGCGATTCCACTAATTTGTGGCACTGCACCTGGCAGATGGTCTCGAACACGTTGCCCTGTTCTTACACTACCGACTTTTTTGCCAGCCTTGATTGCTTTCAAAGAACTAAAGGCCTGGCGTTGTTCGGTAAAAGACACTTCACTTCCATCATCAGAACGACCAAGCATCTTACGCGCGACAGCAAGTTGAAAGTTTCTAAATCAAATAAAAATTAAAATAAATTTCAAATAAACTCACTTGTAAAAAATACGCACGAAGACTGAGTCTATATTTCTGGAATATATTCATCATACAAAGATCCAAAAGAAAAATTACTTGTGAGCACAATCCAATTCATGTAGTGGCTCAGCCCGGGTGGCTAAACCCATGAGATAAATCTCGTCTGCCCTCTTGTAATCTTCAATTTGCTCTAATTCAAATGCCCATGCTCTGTACATGTCTGCAACCATTGTTCCGATGCCACTATTGTGTAGAAGTTGATATAACTCTATGGGATTCTTTTGCATACTTATCTGCAGAAATTAAGAAGAAAAAAGAACTTTTTAGTGTTTTCAGTGTTATTATCAGCTCGTTCAGGGTGGCAACAAGATTCAATTTTTCAATTTCCCTGACTTTTACTTAACTTTCAAACAAATTTCCCCGACAGAAAAGTAATAAAAATACGTATAAATTTTCCATAAGAACATTACTGCAAATTTTCAAGAAATTCGTATATCACTTTAAATCTTTTGAAATTTAAAATCACTTCACAACATTTAACATTTGTAAAAATCTCTCGAATTTACAACAAATTTTGAAAACATCTCTTAAAATTCATTGAAATTTCTTGAAATTCCTGAAATATCTTAAAATTTTACGAAATCCCTTCAAATCTGTTAATATTTCATGAGATCCCTTCACTTTTCACTAATCTCTTTGAAATTCCTCAAAACTCTTTAAAATACTTTATATTTCTCAAAAAGCTTCAAAATCTTTTAAAATTCGACGCATAATTTTAAAATCTCTTGAAATGCACAAAAATGCCTTTAAATTATTGGAAACCTATTGAAATTTCTAAAAACATCTGTAAATATCTTTTCATGACACGTGTATTGAAACATCGATTTTCAGCGTCTGTTAAACGTCTTGAAGGGAGCCATTTACAGTACAGGAATGAAAGTACTGCAAAAGTAGTACAAAAAGTAATAATACCTAAATAAAAAAACGGGAGGTTCAATCTCTCTTATCCTATCGTACCCTATTTTATTATATTCTATCCGATTATATCATATTCTATTGTAATATATCCTATTTTATCATATCGTATACTATCCTACTGCATGCTAACGTACTTTATCCTATCTTATCATATAGTATCTTATTCCACTTATCCTATCCTATTGTGTTCTATCCTATCGTATCAAGATAGGATACAATTTAATAGGATACTATATGATAAGATACGATAGGAGAGAGAGGGGTAAAGGAGAGGAGAGAGAGTATTTCCCGAAAAAGCTTTACGGGACCCCAGCCAGCTTATTCCACGCCATTCTGTCGGTACTAGCACACTAGTGCAAATTCGCACTATTGTTTCGAAAATCGAATTCATTACAATAGTCATGAAAAGCTTTGTACTTCACACGTCGCAAAAGGAGGCAATTATCAACTCGTGTGATGGCATACGATATTTTCTTTAAAAAGTGCACGAAACCACGTATTTGAGAGCGTGTAAAGCGAGCTGAAAGATGTTGGTCTTTTAAAATCCTTTTAAATTCTTACGAGTTTCTTAAATTCCTTTATAATTAAACGAAAAACTTTTGAATCCCTACAAATACTTAAAAACAACTTTTATCATTTTTGAAGACTTTTCAGAATTCCCTAAAATTTCACAAGGAACTTTAAAATTCCTAAAAATTCATTGCATTCCCTAAACTTCCTTAAAAATCTCTTAAAATTTCACGAAGTACTTTTAAAATTCAACTAAATCGTTTTAATATTATAGAAATCTCTTGTAAATACTTAAAATTCCTAAAAACCTATCAAAATCATTTAAAATTATTGAAAATGTCGTGAAATCATTAGAAACCTAGAGAATCTTAGAGAATACTTGGAAATTATATATAATCCTTCGAAATCTTTGGATAGTTTTTAAAATTTGTTAAATCAATTATAAAAGTTATATATGTAATACGAGACAAAACTAACATAGTTAACTTAAATATGTCAATTTATATTTTCCTTGAATTCCCTGATAAACTTTTCTTTTCCTGACATTTCCTCCCTGGCTTTTCTGACATGTGGCCACCCTGTCTTTCTAAAAATACTTAAGCTTACGTAATTAATCCACAAGCGAATAAATCTTCGATCCTGATGGTACTTTGTTTCCTTTTCAAAAGTTGCGAGACATTGTTGCAAGAGTTTGCCAATATGACATTCATGTCCACTCTTTGGATAACTTTGTTCCATCCAGAGGATGTAATCATACCAATTCTCTAAAGGATCGTCTCCTACATAGTTCTTTATAGTGTCTTCGTGCATCCTAGAATATATGAAATTACATATAGAATAGTGTAGTACAACTGTGAATATTTCATATTAAGTGCTTCTATACTTTTAATTTCACAAATTCAACAATGCCTTACTGTTTTTCTTGCAGTAGTAGCTGATGAACTTCTGTGTCTTCTTGTGCTCGGAGTGCTGTACCTAACTGAGCAACATTTCTTCCATGACGTAAAGGTTGAATGTTCTCTTTGCAGAGAGCTATTACTGTGGCTGGATCCATTATAATTCAGATTTCAAGTCTTGACAGTTACCTACATTAAATAAACAAGAGACTGTAGTCAAATTTAAATCTATTTCAGTATCTATAGATACGGTATTTTAAGAAAAAAATAAAAAATACGTCAATTGAATTTCCCCCACAAAAAATTTATAAGTAAACAATTAAATTAGGACAATTAAGTTTTTATACATTTCTTATTGAGCGTTTCAACGTTTCAATACTAAAAATTGGTTCATTTGAATGATCATTTATTAAAATACTTAATTTGGTGTTGTTCATAAAATACATCATTTTGACACCGTCGATGCTGCATAGTGCGATTGAACAATTATTAATTGAAAGGCCTTCGAATTTGGGATTCAAACGGTTTAAATAATAATTTCGCAGCTGGTAAAAAACGGGTGGTCCATAAATACATACTTAATGTCTGTACTTTAATTCAATATAAGTAGTTCATCTAATGATTTAAAAATTAGTCAAAAAGTAAAATTACTATAATTTCTTGACATTTTCCAATCGAGAGATCAACCTTTATGATTTTAGAATTTAGTGAGGTGTATATTGAAGTGTCATATTTGGTGGGAATTCTGCAAGTTTGTCACGTAGTTTTACATTCTTCGTCCAGCTAATGTTGATAATTAAAGCATTGACTTGATTGTTTTAATCTTTATATATGAACGATATTTCTAGCCCCAAAAGGATAGAAATAAAGTATGAAACATCTTGAAATATCTCACAAGAATGCGGTAATCGAAGAGAAATATTGCTTACGAGTACAATACGAATACATTGTCATCAAGTCTTTATAGGCATAGACAATATGAGAGCACTAAAAAGTACGTCAGTATATGGAACAAAATAATTATTGTATTACACTCGTCAACTGAACAACAGTTGTTCTTGATGTGTGAGGGGGGGGGGGGTATTTTTATAGGATGGTAAATAGTATTTGTTGAGCTCACCAGTATTTGGCATAATACTCGTGGCACCAGTGGCCGACAATATTACTGATCTCCAATATGTAATTGTGGTTTCTGTAACTCCAATAAGGACGCTATTGGATTAGGTTAGGTCCGAACTTAAAAGGCCATCAAGCGATCAAGCCAACAACGCTTACGAACGCTAACGGTTGGTGTTAAAATCTTGTTAACTATCGTCTTCTGCTCCACGGTGTTTTAAATAATGAGAAACAAAAAAATTTTGAACTCAGTTTCGTATCAAACACGATCAATTTTAATACTGAGACATTACGCGGAATTCAATTATGGATTCTTAATCACGTTAAACACGATTAATCTGATGGAAAATAAAGAATTCCAGCAAAAATCCTTTCGAATGAATCGAATGTTTCTATAGTAACAAAGCGAGGTGTTCGTGATCCAAAAGGCGCTGATGGGCCACCACGAATTACGGGAAGAAAGTGCAACTCCCCATTAAATTGTCCCATACTGATAGCCAGGGTTGGAAAGATACGTAACTAGATGTGCCTTTTCGCAGGAACCAGGGTAGAGAAAGTAAAATATCCTAGTCTCGTTTCCATAGAATCCAGGATGGGAAGGTGAGATCACTTGACATGATGTTGGTAATATGTCTGTGAAGGTACATCAAGGCCAAAATACTCGCTCTGCCGATGTGTCGAAACGTTTCGGAGATTCACGACACCTTGATCAAACGAGCGCATGTTATGCACTCGGAAAATGGAAAATCAGGGTTGCAAGGTTACACGTAACTCGGACTTTTATATGTATAATACGTATTTTACGTATTATACATAAAAAACGTAATAAATGTATAAAATGGCGGATTTAAAATGAGGGTGGGTGGAAAAGAGCATAACATAACCTCAATTATTCAAGAATTGGTTATGTTTACTTTCGAAGCGCAGTCGCGATCTTGAAAAAGTAAATTACATGTAAAAACTAGGGACGTAAATTACGACAAAATACACTGTAAAAAATACTTCTTGTAATATTACCACTTTCAGAGAGGGACGTAATATTAACTGTTCTCAAGGCAGTGTTTTTACGAGAAAAAAATGGAAACTACCTTCAGTTGGTAATTTCACATTTAGGTTATGCGACTTTACAATTTACTTTGTAAAAGTCAAGAAGGTAAAAGTACAAATCTGTTGTATATTTGCAAGTTATGGTAATCTTTCGGAAATTTATGGTAAATTTCACAGAAATGATTGTACTTGTTCAATAAATTGTAAATATTCTACTCAAATCAGAAATATTACAAATAATATTCACAATATATAAAAATAATAAAATTTTATTTTTATTAATTTATTTTTAGTAAATTTCATAAAAAAATATTCAGGGGTATAAAAATAAATACTGACACATTATTCCATTACAAAAATAGGTCAATTTATTATACTTATAACATAAATTTCTTATTTTATTATTATCACAGCCAGGTACAGTTAACCGACATAAACAAAAAAACAAAATATTTTTGGACACAGCCAACAAAAAAGCAATATTGCTGATTAAAAAACTGATCTAACAAATAATATTACAAGTAAACATTTTTATTTAAGCTCAACTGTATTTAAAACAAAATAATTATAAGAATGGGATAGGGAAGATGACAAGAAACATATTCCTTTAGTGCTGTCGTCTTTCAGCTTTGTAGTAGTGCCTCATATGTACTGAAACGGTTATTGTATAATAATAAATATTATTGGTAGGTAAACCAATTGATGGCATGTCAAAAGGGATTAACCCACATTTATCAAATTTTTCAGTAGATAAAAAACGTTTTGAAAACTAATTTTAAATTAAAGAAAAAAAATGAGTTATAAATAAATCCTTTGATGAGGATG